>JAUZNC010036914.1:0-18792 GCA_034780395.1 Vannuccia rotundouncinata | reverse complement strand
ATTTCTCTTCCTAACTGCCTAGAAGATACCGTTGGGTCAACAAGAAGGTGTTCTGTTATCTCGTTGAATGTGGTATCTCCACTTTTAATCACAGGACGCCATTGCCTTCTTTTCGCTTGTTAATATCTTCTGTTTCTAAAAATCGGACTATCCAACGGCGAACAGTAGAATGTAGGTGTGCCTCTTCAATAAAGGGCTCAACATATTTATTTCTTGCTTTAATTTTCAATGCTTTCAAAGGCCATCGCCCACGCTACTAACTTATCTTTTTGTTCCATAACTGAATAAATGAAAAAGGATAAAAATTTAAATTTGAACAATTAATTTCTTTTTTTGTATCAATACGTGAAGTATAATTTCTAGGTTTCTATGGTTATGAATTAAATGCCTCCTATAGGAAATTGCTGTGTTCTTCTGAATCAACAGACGATAAAACAGTTTGATTTATACAATAAAACAAACCATTAAAGTTGCATTCAACAATTGTATCATGAACTTCTTATCAACTGTTGATCTTTTTGGAATTATAGAAATATCACCACTAGGAAAAACCCAAGATTTCCTGGACTTAGAATTACTCATGGGTGAACTGTATATCCACATTTCAATGTATGTTACGTGTGTTCATTGTTTCAGGGTCTCTTTGAAGCGTGCTACCCGGTTTTCTTTATTGGCATCATATAATTTATGTGGCACTCCAAATCCTCAGTCACCACCTGATATATCGTGGAGAGATGATAATCTACGAATCCTTATATTATCATCCAACTCCATGTCTGCTCTCACAACTTCCATTAAAGATTTTCTTTTATCTGATATGGGCCTACCACAATTAGATACACATAAAGAAATATGTAACTATAGATAATTAGATATAATAAGCATAGAAATACAAATACAAATAAATGTAAATATATTAATAGATAAATATATGGTTGATTGAGTTTTGGTTGAGTTATTTGTGAGACATAACGCTATATTGACATCTAAACACAGTACGACCACAACAAATAGCAGAAAACAAAACATAACAGCAATGATAGTTTCTTCAATAAACGCGGTTGGAGGACATTGCTGGAACAAACAGTCCATATTAAATGAATGGGCAGAATTAAAGACATCATCTAAAGCAAAAGCTTGCGCCATTATCTCAAGCACGAAAAAGTTTCTGAAAGACTGGTAGAGTCGGCGATCCCGATGCCCTGACTGAATCTATTCCAGATTTATCTGAGAAATAAAAACTTATATTATCAATATTCCCAAAGGTCCAAACGCAAGGTTTGTATTTCTGAACATTTTTATTTGAATCAACTGAGAAAAATACAAGAATTAGATATTAGATATTTTATAATAAATGTAGTTTACAATTAAACAATGATACATAATTATATGAAATGCTGTAAAATAATGTAAAAAAAACTTATATTGTTCAAACTACAAAAGGTATAATTAATAACGTTATCTATAGTTCATTATTATTGAACAATCTCCGAATGAGATTATTACGTACGTTTATAGCTACCAAATTTATGTTCAAATGGGGGTTGTATGGAGGATAATTTTCTTAAAATGGTTCATTTACCTCTATTTCCATATTGTTTGCAAGGACAAAGATATGCAGCCAACTCTCAGCGACAATTATTTTCGAGCATTGTCCAGGTCGAAACATTATATGTTTTATCAAACACCTAAAACGCATTTTAAGAACCCCAATTGTTCGTTCAACTGAGCCATGAGCTTTTTTATTCTTATCATTGTAACGATTTTCTCTGGTGTGATCGGATTATTCACTGGTGTTCGCAGCCAATTTTTTAAGGGGTGTACCAATTCTGTCTCCAAGTAGAAAAGTATTTGGTTAATAATATCCGTTTTCAAATTGTTCCCACACCGGAGAATTTATTAAAATAAATGGATCATGTGTTGAGCCTGGATATCGACAGTTAATATGATATATTTGAGTGATGAGTTGCTTATTTTTTGAGTATTTATGAATGAAAGCCTTTGCTATCAAGTCCTTCCGGTGCGATAATTGGAATGTGAGTACCATCTACAGAACCAACTATAAACAAGAAAAACCATTCGTGTAATTAAAGCATTATTTTTTTGAATTCCTCGCATATTGCAGATAATTGAATACATACTGCACATCATTAAATGCAATTGCTTGCCGATGCAGGTGAAATTCCATGCAAATCTCCTATAATGGATAAATATCCTTCATGAACATAATTAATATCTCAATGCTGTACAGCCTTGCAATTCGGGAGACAATGATTTGGATATGAAATTTTTAAAATATGCATATGTTTGAAATATTTTTAGCAATATGAATTATTTTTTAAGTTACACAAAATAAATTATATTTATTCATTTATATTTCAGGAATTAATGGTTCAATTGACTCGGCTGAACAACATGAAGCTGCAGAGCCAAATTTTGAAGTTTTTACTCGACCGCGTATCTTCAAATTATCCAAAAAGAAAATTTCCGCAACTGACTAGTACTCCAAAATGATTTATTTGGATAAAGAAAAGGTGTTTTTTAAAAAATGCAAACTTCTCATGAAGGAAAAATACTATACAAGAGGAAAATTGAAATTATGGAGAGCAATATGAATAGCTAGCAAAATTCAAAATCAGCAATCGACAATAAAGAGTTGTCAGTCTCAAAATTCTCAGGAAGATATGAGGTCCGACGATATGTCACGTTAGGTGTACTTACAGAGTTTATAATTATTTTACCTGTATTCTAAACTCTTTTCACGATGATTTGTTATAAATTTAAAATAATAATAATAATATGAGTTTCTAAAAAACAAATTTTTTATTAGTTAAATTAGAAGCATATATGTATTTTTAACATACTATGATACTATTTATAAATAGATATATAGGTTCGTTTAAAGTTCGTTTTTTATTCAAAGAGATTATTTAGTATTATAAAGTCATCTATATCTATAGTCTATTTGAATTTGAATTTCAATTAGTATTATTATCATTATAAAGTCATCTATAGTCTATTTTAATTTTGAATTTCTATATTGATATTTATTACCGATTTATTATTAATTCACTTTGTATAATTATGAATCATAAGCAATGCGATTTAAACTTTCTTGTGGCTACCTTATGTAGAAATAACTACAAAGCAACTGCAATACATGAACTGTTGGTTGAAGCCTGAGATTTAGAGGCTGTAGTTGGTGTTAGACGAGTTCAAGCGATATGCAAAGAATTTGATGAGGGACGTGACAGTATAAAAAGACTTGAAGGTTCCGGTCGACCACGAACTAGCACATGTCCAGAAAATGTCGAGCGTGTCATAGATTGTCCAGAATTGAAGAATTGTTCAGAATTATCTTGTCCAGAAATTGAAATCATTACAGGCATCGATGAACGATCAGTGCACAGAATATTGACGAAGTCTTTACACAAAAGTCTTTGTGTAGTCGTTGGTTACCAAATGCTTTGACGGAGCAAAATAAAGAAAATCGTATTGAAAGTGCCAGAGAAATGTTAAGAACACTTGATCGGAGATTGATAAAAGAAAAGCTGAGAAAAGAATTTGATCAGCTTAAAATTCATTTATCAAATGTGATTGAAGCTGGTGGTAATTACGTATGATGTACCACAGAACTGTATTTGTTTACATAATTATGCATGTACCACAGAACTGTATTTGTTTACATAATTATGCATGTACCACAGAACTGTATTTTTTTACAACATTATGCATGTTAATAAGCTTGTTCATGTATTGCAGTTATTTTTTACTAATAAAAGTTCTAACATTACCTACTTGAATAAAAAACGAACTTTTTTTTTCGGACTATATATATAGGTGCTATCGTGTTTTTTCGTTTTGAATTAGTGAAAAAAATGTTTTTTCAATTGATGTTAGATATATTATAAATGGTACAATATGGAATGACAATCAATAGAGTATAGTAAAAAGTAGAAAAGTTTATTCTCTCATAAAATTATCCCGATCACCATCCACACACCTTCTCCATCTATCTGGAAGCATGTTTATTCCTCTGGCAAAGAAGGGATCATCTTTACTCCTTATCCATTCATTCACTGAGGCAGTTACTTCCTTTCTGTTTGCAAAGGTTTTTCCAAAGAAGAATGATTTCATGGAGAAAAACAAATAGTAATCGCTGGGCGCCAGATCCGGAGAGTAGGGGAGGATGTGGTATGCAGGGCAGATGGAGATCGTGCAACTTCTCTGTGGTGATTCTTGAAGTATGGGGACGAGCATTATCTTGTAGCAACTGCAAACCATGGTTTTCAGAGTCCAGCAGCCGTATGCACAAAAAAGCTCAGTGAATATTAGTTGATCTCAGCATATTTTCACGGAGTTGGGCGACAATTATTTGTGCAACTTCGTTTAAATATAATGACTAACTTTTGGTATTCTCAAACGATTTAGACTTCCGTGAAATATTGACGCGGAGTCTTGCTTTTGATGACAGGATAATTGAGTGCCGACACTAATAAACGCCCACATATTCCCACGACTCTGACAGCTATTAATAGGAGTAACAATAGATTATACGGACTCTACCCTTTTCCTCTATTGCTCCTATATACGTAGATTAAAAAAGCGTAGCAGTATAATATCTCACATATAATGAATTCACCTAAAATATCCGGAACGAAATATATATCATAAATTTATCAAGTCGCATATAACGAGGACGTTAGTTTAATTTTAAATATATATCCATGCACTCATTCGATTTTGCACCAGTTAAAATAGAGATTCGCAGAACTCCGTGCAAATTAGCTGGGTAACCTGTGCGAACAAAGTTAGGACAAAATTCGCCCAACTTTCCACAAATATTCACCCAACTTGTTTCGAGAATTCGTTTTCTGAGGATTTATGTTGAAAATTGAGTTAGCAAGTAAAAATATTGTTCGCGAAGCTTTGTGCATACGGCTGCTGAGATCGCCTTCGTTTTACTTGAATGCTCTGCTTCAGTTCATCTAACATCTCACAGTAGACTTCTGAGTTAATGGTTAGGTTTTGTCCAAGAAGCCTCCAGTAAATGATACCCCTGGAATCCCAGAATAAAATAGCCATGGATTTATTTGGAGTTATGGACTCTTTTAAATTTCTTACTCTTAATGGATGTCGCCCCCAACCAAACACTTTGTCTGTTTAAACTTACCTTCACGTGTCCATTTAATCCATGTTTCATCTACAGTGATCAGTCTAGGTAAAAATTGTTGTGTATATAACTTAATCAAATATAAAACCAGCGAGAAATTTAAATAAAACTCACTTTTTCAAATCGCAAAACTTTCCCATAGTTGTATTTCTTAAAAGTGTAGGATATATCATTTCCCTCTATTATCAAGCTACATTCTTTAAAAAACGATATCGTTCAAAAAATTCATTTTCACTGATGTCATAAAAAGGATTTCTGCTGTTCTTAAAAAAAGTTAGTTTTCTATAAAATTAAGGTCATGCAGGGTTGAGCTAAATTAAGTCAAATCATATATTGTGATAATTACTTATGATTATAGGTAAATCAATACTCTACCTGAACCACTAACTATACAACAGATGAATAGTAGGATTTCACTACTTTTTCACTACCTGACACCCATTTTTTTATATGTTACCAATAAATGTACAGCTATACCCTACTTAAATTTTTCTATGTGCGCAACTTCACTACTTTTCCCTAATTAACTTTCTATCTGGCAATTCTAGGTAGTGGATAGTTAGATAATACATTCGCTACCTTATACTGCTTTCTATATACACTATTAGTTGTTTAACTCGTAAGTAGCTTACCCTAACCACTATTTTTTCAATGTGGGATCCCCAGAATGTTTGTCGACATTAATTATTGATTTGCTGCATTTAAAAGTCAGGCTATTTTACATGGCGTATAAGAAAAGGGGCATGTCTATAGTTTTGTTAGTCTATGGGTAATAATATATTATGACTGTTGGTACTGTAGTTATATACATAATTGGTAGAATGTGTAATAATAGAATAATAGGCATCAATAATATTTGTTTTACTTTCTTCCGAAATATATATAAACACACTTTAGCGGTCTTTCCCAATAATAGCTGTTATGAGGCTTCTCGGTTGATTTTAAGGTAATATCAAAATAGAAGTCTTGTTCGTCATTATAAAATATATATTTTACACAGCTTGATAGAGTCTGGGTATTAAAGTAGATGTTATTGGTGGAGCAAGTGTGCTTTACAAAATAAGTTCATTTATATACGTCAATATCGAGTTTGAAGATCTGGATGAATTTCAACTGTATTCACTTAATTATTCAGTGCAGATGTTCTAGAAAATTCTAAAAGTACAATTGTTAAACTTACAAAATATGTGAAATATAATTTTAACATAGAATAAATAATGCATAAATATTCATACCCTTACACATGCCCCTCTGATGAATAGACTGTCCCAGTCTATGGGCCAATGTGCAAGAATAATTACAAAATATTACTATGTATAATCACCAATACCATATGTTATTAATATTATAAATAAAATTTAAATATTCTCATTTATTATATGTATAAGCTTGTGCATATCCATAATATGGTAATAGTCAATTGTCAATATCTTCAAATGTAACATGAATTTATATTATTCCATGACATAAACCAAAACCACACATATCATAGTATTGTTCAAAATAGTCACATATTGTATCAAAAGTATAAGGTACAACAGAGCAATTTTTGAGTGGGGAGGGGGGGGGGGGGGCTGATATAAAATGGGATCTCTTTTGGTAACTTTTAAAATGAATGAAAAATAATTTGTAACCAAAACCATCAAGTTAATATATTTAAATGTAATAAAATAGAAGTAAAACAAAACTACATTTGTAGGAAAAATTAAATTATGTATACATTATTGAAAGTGAAAACTAAATATACAAAACATAGGCATAAGACAAGGATTACAGTTCACTCAAAGAAATAGTTCCTCCACCAAACACAGATTGACTCATAAAAGCATACTTTACTTAAAATCACAAAATTTTTACAACAATTCTCATTATGATTCACAAATTGTTGAGAAATAGAATGTTCATTAATTGGGTGGCCATTGTGGTATGCTAACAGACACATAGCTAGCTTTTTTTTGTGGTAGGGTACTTTTGAAAAGAGCATTTTTACCAATAATCCAATAAGCAAATTTGGGATAACAAACTGGGTCTTAGGAATAGTTAGGACATTATGAAATAATAGCATAACATTTTGAGATTCCAAGACTTTTAAAAGATTTTAGGTTTTTAAAATAATTTATTTCAAAAACCTAAAATCTTCAAATATATATATATTATAAAATTTCATACCTTTATAAGATTTCCTTACCTATTTCAAAATTCCATACATTTTCCAAGATTTCCTT
Source organism: Vannuccia rotundouncinata (assembly GCA_034780395.1). Classification (NCBI taxonomy): domain Eukaryota; kingdom Metazoa; phylum Platyhelminthes; order Proseriata; family Coelogynoporidae; genus Vannuccia; species Vannuccia rotundouncinata. Next base: position 11,394 of record JAUZNC010036914.1, on the reverse strand, counting down.
ACCTATTTCAAAATTCCATACCTTTTCCAGGATTTCCAGAGCTGTATGAACCCTGAATAAAAAGCCACCAGCTTTTAAAAGTACATTATTACTCCTACAATACTTAGTTAATACTCCCCTTTGTTGTCTACAATTTCAAAAGCAAAACAACATAAGACAATTGGCTTTTATTCAACATCATTAAAAAACCAATGAGATAAATACATAAAAATTATTGTTCTAGGTATAAGTTGGTAGTTATGTTCATCTAATCAAAAAAGGTACTCTGCATGTTTGAGCAAAAAGATTGAAATAATGTTATTAATATATAGTTTGTCCAAGTTTTCATGATACACACTGAGTACCATTAGATGGTTCAGCCTTGCCTGACCCATACTTGACCACAAATAATTATTCACCTGTTTCATACTTGATAGGTGCCTTTTACTGCTTGCATTCATAGCTGGAAGAACCAAAATCAATTTGGAAAGAGTAATAAATTTATTGATCATAGCTTTCTCAATTGGTGATAGTGCTCATATTATTTTGAATATCAGCAAAGCTGTCATGACCAGTTCCACAGTTTTCATTATATCAGCAAACACAGTAATTTGGCATGAAAGTTGAAATTTTGATACAAAATGTTGGACAAGTTGGAAACATCATGTTGTAGTTGTGGAATCCAGTATACTGATTTTTTGGCTGTGTTATCCTCCTAAAAGGAGTATATTTCAGTCACTTTGTTGATTTCATCTTTGCAATCTTTTTTTGTGCTGCTTTCAAAAGTAAATTTTCCAAAACCATGTAGGCCTGGTAGCCTGGTTGAGTAAAACAGTGTGTGATAAATAAAATCAAATTGTCACACATTGATACAACATTTGATGGTAATAAGCCTATAGAGTTTCTGGATGATTCCCTGTTCCTTTACCAATTTCATATTGCTTTGGAGCCTGACAGACAGTCTTCTAAATACATCAATAGCAGTTTAGTAAATGCAACTACCATAATTAGCCTGTCAGAAGGGGGTGCCTGTGCATATAGACCCCTGCAACCGATGCTTGCAAAGAATTGGCCCATTTCAGATTATCCACATATCCACCTGTTCAATGTTGTTGACCTTTTTTCATCTCTTGAAAAATTTGGGGGCAGGGGGCTTTAGTCTTCACAGCCTCCTTTTCCCCCAGCTCCATGGTCCCTGATTATAGTTTTAAATAGTCACATAATATATCAAAGTATAGTTTAAAATCATTCACATACAATCATTGCCACTGTCTAATTTACTTAATTTACTTTTGTGATGGTGGTATACATTGAAGGTCTTTGGGTTTTTACTATCTCTGGAGTTGTGCTAGCCTCTGAGGTTTCCAAAGAGGTAATGGAGTCACTTATGTTTATGTATGGTGTACTCCGCCAACCTGTTCAACTAGGCCTTCTTCCTGGCAGCCACATGGCATACTTTTTTTTATATATTAGGGAAGTATATGTAGTTTCCAACCTTCTAAGCCATTTCTATTTCAATACTGTCATGATTGTGTATGTACATTATTATTTATATCTATTTGCCCTGTATTAGTTGTGGCTACATACACTTCATTGTTCAATGTTGTGACATGATTGTTGGGTATTTAGGGTAAGGTGAGGCTATTTCGCCACCTTTTGTGTATATTTATATTTATCTTTATAACCTTTATTGTATATATTAGTGAACTCTAATTATTTTTAATTTAGCAACACAAGACCCTTTTATAAAAAAATATATCAAAATCAAGAATATAATGTAGCTGAGTTTATCTATTGTACTTTATATTATCAAAGATAAGGTAGGCAAATCTGCCACCAGTGGGGCGATTTCACCACTTTCAGTTAACAGGTACAAGGCATATAATAAACAACATATAAACAACACATAAACTGATAAAAACAGATAATAACAGATATAAAAATCTCATTTAGGCACAGTCAGGGCACACATCGATGGCAAAACACCCCTCACAGGCCCATCCACCACAGCTGGTACACTGGAGCCAGTCTTCATTGGCAGACTCCCAAGCTGCACCACAAACACAGCATACATTGCTGTTGGTGACGTGCTGAATCCTTCGCGATGTGCTGGGCTGAGATGGGTCCAATTGTGATGTAATTTTCTTGTTTGTAGGTGTGCTGGTCTGAGTAGATGGAGTTAACAATGATTTTAATTTCAGTTTCAAGGAATACAACACTGTCTTTGTATTTTTCCATATTTTTTGGTTTTTATTTTCAACCTTATCTTTGAGATTATTTACGAATTCAGGGGATGTGACTAGTGCTGTATGCTGTTTAGTGTGTGTAACATTCCATTTTTTGAGATGTGACTATCGTTCTAAGCAGTGGCAAATTGGCATCTCCTACCTGAACATGTTTTTGTGCTTGAAACACTTTGGCCTTTTTGAATTCATGGGGCTTACCTGTATTCTTTAAAGGATAAAGTCCACAATACATCGACAAATCCATCAACAATTAATCCTCGCCTCTGGACCATTTCGGTCCACACTTTATTAAATATGATGTGAAAGTTTTCCCTTGGTAAACAGACTGAATCTGAATCCACTAGGTACTTCGACAGTTCTTCTGACCATTTCAACTTCAAAACTTTGTTTTAATGTGTGTCTAATGGTTGAAGACGATGTGATGAATGTGGCGGCAGGCACATCAACTCAATGTTGTTCATCAAAGCAAAATCGACTGCTTCTAGTGTCACATGGCTCATATGGCCATCTAAGAAAAGTAAGGCTTTTTTTTTCTCAACTTTTACATGATGGTCTTGATAATGCTGGAGATAATCTATGAATATATCCTAGTCAATATAGCCAGACTTACTGCACTTGACAGTTGTACCTGGAGGAAACTGATTGACTGGAGGAACCTTGATTCCTTTAAAGATTATAAACAGAGGAATAGTATCACCAGCCACATTGACAGTAACTTGTACAGTTGTCAAGGTTCCTCGTTCTCCAACAGTAAGTTGTTGAACCTGCTTTGAGCCTTTTAAGGCTATAACTTTCACAGAAGTATTGGGAACACTGGACAACCCTGTTTCAGCGTAGTTGCTGATTAGAGATGGATGATCTTTCATATCAAAATCTGTAAACAAATTCTCTGCATCCTTGTAGAAGGTGTCGATGCACTGAAAATTAAATGCTTCTGCCCTTGCTTTCGATAGGCCCTCTGGACATCGTAAAGATAATTTGTTGTGACGTTTGTGAAACACCAGTAGCCAGTCGTTGGAAGCGGAAAAGGATTTGTGCCAGTTTTTTAAAATTGGTTGAGTTGTTTTGCGTAGAAATATGCTGTTGATTGCACCCATTTGGTAGAATTGTTCCTGTTTTGGTGAAAAAATGGTTTTGCCACCAACTGAAAATGTTTGTCTGCATCCCTTAACTTTATCTTTTAAGGTTGATCTGGGTACTCCAAATTGCTTTGCTGTTGTTTGTGTTTGAGTTCCATCTCGTATAGCTTGCAGAGCTGCCTCAACATTCTCATTTGTGTACGTTTTGATTTTCTTTAATACATATTTTCTAACCATCTGAAACACAAAAATAGTTAAATTGATAAATAGTGTGTAGCAATTTGAAAACAATTTTTATACTGATACATTTTAGAACCTTTAATAATGTTTTTTTGGATATAACAATGCAAAAAAAGGAACATTCATATGAGGGGCGATTTCGCCATAATAAAACGCCATTTTTGGCTAACCAATCAAAACAGAGCTTGCTCTCCCCTTTGTCCAGTGGGTGTTCATAATGAAGAAAATGTCATTTCCCCAGAAGCTACCTTAAACCAATCTACATATTTGCATCTTTCTCATTATAAAGCCATGACCCAACTGTTGGGTCACCCATTAAAAAAAGGTTAAAGTAAAAAATACATTTATAATGTAATTATGAAAGAATAAATCAGAAAAATTTGTTTGAAGAATATTAAAATATTCCACCACTGTAGGTATGTACTTCAACCCTTTTTTTCTTTTCTTCTCCTTTTAGATTTTCTAAGGGCCCTAGAGGCATCATTATTTATAGTCCTTTTTTATCACAAGACGTAAAATGTTTTTTTAGCACAGTGAGTGACTGGAAGTTTTAATTTTTTGCATTTGACCTAAGTAGGACTTTGGAGGGCCCCTGTTAAATGATGAGACAGTTTGGCACAATGCCAGGATAATTTTTCTAAATCCACAAAATTTAGACTTTGGGCATCATTGCCAGAGAATGTTATGAAAACTTTCATTATCATTTTGTCTGCCTCCTTTACATCTTGCTGATCACAGGATAGTCGTTTATAGGTGGGCATTACAGATATGAAGATTTCATTGTTGACATAAGTACCTAACTCAGTGCTGTTACACCCAGCATTATATAATGCAGAGTGTTATTTCCCAGATTTTGAGCATTATGCATTATTATTCACATCTCAGCATTATTTAATTTCTGTAAGTTTGAAAATTTTATATAAGTAAATATTCCTATTCAGTCAGTGGGTATGTTTGACATTTGATGATAATAGAATCTCTGTACTAAATCTGCAAGACTTCTATTCAAAATTAGCTACAAATTTCTCAGTTAAAAACAAAATTTGGATGTATCTTTTTCCCAATTCTAGAAAATTCTGGCTGAACCTTCTTTCCTTTCTCTTCGCTCCTGTCGACCACCTTGTCTGTCACTTGCGTTTTTTAAAAAAGCATGTGACTTCATGTTCTATCAACTTCTTGGTTGTTGGGAACAAACTTATACTAGAATCTAGTAATGGAGAATATAACAATATTTTCAATCACTACATTAAGTTTTCAGCAAAGAGAAAGCATATAAGTATATTATATAACACATTTTCTAGTTTTTCTGTTTTTAGATTATTTCTACTTTTTATTAAAATTATAAATTATTTCAATTATTTTGTCCGTATTAAAATAATCTAGTTTAAAATATATTATTTATATTGTAATATTGGTAAATTTAGTAAATTTAGTTGTTTATACTCAATGCGCCAAACGTCTTGACAGAGCTTGCTTGCTGTTCATCAGATGATAAGTATAATTAAGCCTTTTACAAATAAAGATTACAAATATTATTACTCGTAACAACATTAAATACCTAAACCAAATAGTAATTGTATCACTGGAATAAAAGGAACCAAATGAAACAAGACGCGGAATAGTCAATAAAATTATAAGATCCAATAGGAAATTCTACCTTCGTTTCTACCTGTATTTCCGGTATGAGGATGTTAAATTTCTAGCTTTACTTTTTTTATTGTCAATCAAATAACTTTTGAAATCCCTTTAAAAAGTTTTTTGCAGTCTTTTAGCTGTCTACCAAAGTCCAAAAAAATTTTTCTATAGGTTCTACATTTACACGAACATCACCATAAATATGGTTTGTTTTGAGGTCATGTACTTAAAAATAAATTCATGATTGTTATATAATTTAAGTAATATAGTTATATAGGTAAGTAATATAGTAAGTAATGTACTCTAACTTTGAATTCGTTTGATGAAGTCAACTTGCCATTGTTTAAAGTCTTCTGTTGTAGTAGATGAAATTATGTCGGATCTGTTTGCATTTTTGATTCCAAAGCAAAAATCTAGGGCCAGAAAATCACCAACCTTTGAGAACATCTTGGATTCAGTTGTACTGTGTATCTGTTAACAGCTCTTCATCCAATCAGTAACATAACTTGGCACTTGTAATTTTTTTTACTTTAGTCAAGCAACTCCATCGTTTTTATCTCAGTCCATTTAGTAGATATCGAAAACAGCCTAAAACTATTCAAGCCCTCAACTAAACGTTTTACTCCTGCGAAAATTCGTTCTGCTACTGTGCTCAAAAAATCTGATATGTATATAACGTTGATCATAGATAATTTTAATATTATTATTCATACATATTATTTATTATATACACTATTAATTAACAACATACATAATGTTAATTAATAGTGTATATAGTAAAAAAAACTTAATATAGCTATGCTTAATGAAAAGTGCATCAAAACTAAAAATCGTTATTTTGAAGCACTGGATTAAAATGTTGGTCCAAAACTACATTAGCTTTCTTAAATAGTAAAAATAATAATATATTGGCTTTAATTCCAGTAAAAGGGGTGCTTTTAAATAGGAACAACATATCAGAACAATCAAGAGAGGTAGAGAAGACAGTTTGTAGCCCACAGAAAAAGAAAATTACAGAAGATTAGGTGGTACACTGTTAGACATATACATAGAGCAGGGCTTGAGGGATGAAGCTATGGCTGTATTTCTCAGTTCTGGTGTACATGTTGAGCCAGCTATTTCTGGTTTTATTTGTACTACTCTTCATGGTAGCCAGGACTTGATTCAAGGGGTGAGCCAGGTCACTAAGAATTTTGCACACTATTTAAAAAACAATGTAAAAGTCTTTGTTGTAAAACATCAAAGGAACGTTCGATCTGCTAATACTATATTAGGATCAATCTTTATATTTAATTTTAAAAAAAATTAAAAAATTTGATTTACAAAAATGTTTTAATTTAGCTACAGATATATTTACTATTTAATAAAGTACATTGCAAAATCTAGATGCACAGTGAAATAGAAAATATGGTCACTTAGATATGGCATTCATTAAATAAAATTGTAACTTTATTTGAAAGTAACCTCACATTTACCATCAGCAAAGTCTTCAAATGGAAGATATTGGTCAACTTGATCAGGTTCTACAGTATCATTCACTTCTGAAAAAAAAATTGTTATACATATAATATATGTATAACAAATAATGTGCAACTAACATTGACAATTAATTACTACCCACTTGTCTCATAAATTAATTCACTTTTTAAAAACATGCATTACAATATTGCTGTCTTTGTGCTCCCTCTGTGTTTCAAAATGAAATAAAAAAAAAGAATGATGGATTGTAACAAGTGGTCACATAGAAAACTTACTCGGCGGAGTGTACATTGTTTGTTTCCAACAGAAGTTGGCGAAGGCCATGAACAAAAATAGGCTCATTTCCAAAGGCACTTGAATGATTAGCTAAAAATAGTACAAGAAAATTGTTAAAAGACATCACGGGAGAATGATTACATTCAATATTGAAATCTACAAATTACAATCTTTTGTACCTCTTCCAACAGAAGTTGGCGAGGGCCATGAATAAAAATAGGATTATTCCTAAATGGGTTGTGTGCGAGCTGAAAATAGAATAAGCAAATGTTAGCATACGTCATGGTAGGAAGACTAAATTCAATGTTAAAATTTACAAATAACAATCCTTCTGTACCTCGAATTTCGGGCCATAATAAAAGATGACAGCTAGAATCTTAATAAAATCGTTTGATATTTCCCAACAAAATGTGCCTTCTTACATCATCAGAGCATGCCAATTTCATCTTCAACAGTTTACGAGGCCCCCATTCTGATCCCAAGCACTTTTGAAGAATTTGTTATTATGGTTTCAGTCTACTTTCCTGTCACCTTAGGGAAGTGGAACAGTACGGATCCTAAAGAAAAAAGAATTTTTAAAATAAAATAACTTTCTTAACAATCAAATTCTATAATTAGTGACAGTTTGATCTTGAGATGTTTTAATATACATATATATACTACTTGACTGTTAAATCGATGTGTAGTTTGCTGGTGCATTGAAAATTTATGCAATTAAAAAAAATTGGCTTTCTAACTTTGTAGATAGGCATGGACATCTCCCTTTGAATTTTGCTAAGTTCTTACAGGCAGTTGATATGTTGTAAGGGAAATTCCTTCAAAAGTAGGTCAGTGACACCTGTGTTCTAAGTTAGTTAGTCCAGACTATTAGTTAATACTGAGTAGTAGTTAGAACTTTAACTTATCACAACCATGTGTATTTAATGGCTAAGACACATACCTTTTAATAATTGACATTTTGACACTTCCAGTTCTGATCTGGATGATTTTTTTCTTTTGTGGGCTCAGTATCCCTTGTATCAGTGCAAATTAAGTGCAAATTTTGAAGGACGCGATCCTTTCTGTTTTGTAAGGTTTATTACCACATTTGGATATTCAAAATCTAAATTAAATGAAATAAACAGCGGAATAAGATTTACATATATTCAAAACATTAGCTACCTGATTATTCAATTATTTTATTATATGAAGTAGTTGATTTAAATTCTATAAATCTATGTAAGCATTAACAATTTAGCTAGTTTGATACAAATAGCGATCCTCAATTGACCACAAATCATACAAACATATTGATTCAATTTTTTTAAAACTATTAAGGCGTTAATTGAACCATTGTACATATATTACAACACTTATAAATATTAAAGTGAATTTATTTAAAACTGTTATTATCCTAGTTCTAATGTATCAACCCTAAAGATTCTTTAGAACTATGACTAAATTTCGTAAGTAAACAGTTCTGGTATAGGCTACTTATTTTCCAACTGATAAAGTGAATAAAATGTTATTTGAATATATCTATATGAAAAAAATGAGTGAAATGAAATTATATTAAACAAAAGGTCATTAATCTACACTAAACAATCTTCTCCTCAATAGCCATAATGCAAATGACATTATACGATCTAGCTATGCTAAACCACTCCATGAGGAAACCGTCTTTCAGGTGATACTGGGATCCACGGTATATTCTTCCAAAAATTAATAAGATTTTCAACAGCAATCTTGTAATCCATTCCGGGGATTTTAACAGTATTCATACTGTTCAACCCAGGGACTGTAATAATTGGTTAAATGTGACTGAAGAAAGCTAAGCAGTGAACTGGGGGCTATTTCCTCATCTAGCTCAATATCCAGATTAGATGGGCGGATAATACAGTCAAGGGACGGATGAAAAATAAGCTGCCGGTCCAGAGAAACTTCTAATAAATACTAAAACTTCTACACTGCAAAAAAACTAGTAAAATAACAGAACCAGTGTCAGTGAAATAATTTGCAGGAAGCAGTGTCAGTAAATGAACTGAGCGTTTAGTAATCCATGTTTGGTGCAATCACTGAAAGTTTAGTAAATGTACTGAACCTTTAGTAAATTAACCGAACTATTTGTTGCATAACCAAATAACTCTAGTTGGTGAATACTGATCAAGTTTAGTTTTATACGGACAACTTCCAGTTTAAATACTGCGACATTTAGTCATATTACTAAAGTTATGTTCCTGTAGATTTATTTAGTTTAAATACCTAATTTAGTTATTAAGATGGCTTATCAAGTTCAGTTAGATTTTTGTCTAAATACTGGATAATTCAGTTGTTACTAAAGTTAAGTTAAATTGAGTACTTGAAAATATTAAATTTTCTTACTCTTAAAAATAGCTATCAATTGATCCAATATACGGAGAAATTTACTAAAATTAGGTTCTTATTAAATTTAACAAATATGTTTTTAATTCAAGAAACAAGTAATGAAATTATAGGTATTTATAGCATATATTGAAGTATATAAAAGGAGGTAAAAGGATATACATTATTACACTAAATAAGAGTAAAATAGTAAGTTAAAATAAATGTAGGTAGATGTATAAAAAATGTAGAAAATAAAATAAATTGTCCTATAATTTATATACACACGATAAATCGAGTATCAAATACTAGTGTCCAAATATATACATATTACACAATCTAAATACGAGTAAAATAATAAGCTAAATTAAATATAGGTAGATGTACAAGAAATGTAGAAAATAATACAATTTTCTATAATATAATAAAAAGTAGGTAATAAAAGTATATACACTTGATAAATTGTGTAAAACATTAAGCTATTAAAATGTAGATATTATTACAAAATACTAGTTTTCAATAAAAAGAAGTGGTAAAAATATATACATATTAGTCTAAATACGAGTAAAATATTTAGCTAATATAAATGTAGGTATATGTAAAAATTCAATAAATTGTCCAATAAAAATATGTTTAGACAAAAAGTAATATGAAAAAAGTTTCTTTTAAATATCCCACTTATTGAGATGGGATCAAAGCTGATTGATAAAAGCTTGAAGGGTAGGCGAAATATCTAAACCTTTACGTTTTTTGTGCCTTTAGCACATGCAACGGGTGGGTTTAAATGGAAGATAACCCACTGAATAAACTCCATTGACAGACTGCGAGATGGAATACATAATGTGCCGCAAAAACAGCACATGCTTCAGTGATCGTCAGAAACTCGTCTATAGCATGGCTCTTACAACTTACAGGTATAAATCTTAGTAATTGTCATCTACATACAAGAAATAATCTTATTTCTATTAAATGGAATACCACCTTTTAACGATAAATACACATATAAGTGTTCAAACATATTTTAAAAACCAATGTTTCTCAGTATTTGTCTAAATTTTTCTTTTAGTTTTATGTATGGAAATACATTATAAAACTTGTATTCATGAATGTACCTACACAATTGAGGTCATGTAAATATCAAAAAACACATTTTATTTTTCCCCCCACTCTCTTTATATTTCAATAAAAACAAAAGGTTTTGCTCGGACATCCGTAAAGGCAAACAGAGCAGAGACAAAGTAAAAGAAATATTGCACTTACAAATATTCCACAAGAAAATACAAAGATAGAGAAACATAACGAAAAACACAGGCTTAAATACAAAACAGTTGCTAACCTAGCCTCTCTAGTCCAATGAAAAACGAGAGAAACTAGGTCAGCCAATCAGAAACAAGGACAGCGTGACCTACCACCCCGCGTTTAATGCTACGTATTGTCTTCTAGTGTACCATATCGATTATTAAAATGAAGAAAAAGTTAACATACATGAGAGGGAGAAGTTTTAGATCTGATAGAAGTCTTAGAGATTACCTAAAATACAAAATATATGTGTTTGATAAAACAAAAATTAATTTTAAAGCATAGAACAATCAATTGAATTATCATATTACTCATATATTTCTCACAAGGTCAGCTCATTTTAAAGAAACAAATTAATTATTTAGTTGTGGTATAAAACTTTAATTACCTGCTAAATTGTTTACAACTATTTTACTTAAATACACAAATAACTATTTCATGAAAATACCAGAAGAAAAATGATTAAACTATCAAATTCCAGGTTTTTAAGGAGGTACATTAAAAATCAGAATTTCAAGAAAAAACAGCTTAATCCAAAATTTGTGTACACACTGAATCTGAATATCTGGGGGTAGTTTCTCGAAACTCTCGTAGGCGTAAGTCATAAACTTACCAGAGGGGGCGTTTCTCGAAACTCGCGCTAACTTACGCATGGACTTAAAATAGCAAAATGCTCGTAAATCGCTACTTTTAGCAAAAGAGTGTTTCTCGAAACTATTGCAAGTTGCAGATAGGTCATCTGGTGTTCTAAATATAGTATAAAGTTGGTAACTATTTACGAGTGGGTCGAAGCAGTCATAAGTGCTTATTATATTTTAATT
>JAUZNC010036892.1:0-18796 GCA_034780395.1 Vannuccia rotundouncinata | reverse complement strand
CTACACAATTGCTAAAGTTGGTACAAATGCTACACAATTGCTAAAGTTGGTACAAATGCTACACAATTGCTAAAGTTGGTACAAATGCTGCACAATTGCTAAAGTTTGTACAAATGCTACACAATTGCTAAAGCTGGTACAAATTTTATATAATTGATACATTTTCAAAACATGTTCAATAATAATTCGAGTAACCGATTGATAAGAATATTAAATATTAGATTTTGAAATGCTTCGAACACAATAAGTAAAAAACTGTCCAAATAAACACGATCAACCATGGACATTTTTACAATAATAATAGTTGTAAACCTAAATCTAAATAATTTACTTCATTATGCATACAAAAACAATGAACTAAATATCTTGTTTCAATTAGGTTTCTGTTTTGTAACGAGGAATAATATTTGTTTGTAGATTGTTCTAAATATAAATTTAATTAACATAAAAATGCAGTTGTTTGTACAAAATCATCTATCATCAACATTTTTGAAAACAAAACATACACGATAAAAAATTATATTTACTCAATATTTGTTTCCAATAATTTGAATTCAGATTAATTTAACTAAATATTCCTCTCATTTGTTTCAATCTGTATATAACATAAAATCTGGTTTCATTATTATGATTCATTTATTTGCATATAGGTATTATTTTTTATTTTTTAAATATTTAAATGGCAACGACTATAAAAATTAAACGTGGATGTAATTCTCTCTAAATTGGTTGGTGCTTCTCTGAAAACAAAACAAATTGTGTTGATGTATGAATAATTCACAAATAAGAATTTAATTCTATGACGTATATCAATCACAATTCACATACACTAAACCAATTTTTGCCTTAATTGTTAAATACTGAACAACTCAAACTAATTGTTTTTAATGCTTTTAATCAATTAAATCTAAATGACATTGACAGTTTCTGAGGTGCTAAGCAGACACATACTCCACTTATAAATAAAAATACATCTTCATACAAAAGGTGTTCTATTCTGCTAATAACAATTTAAGTTTGGGAATAATAATTTTGATGTATTTTTAATTAGCAATAAATGAGTACCTAATTCTTTTATAGTGATTTATTTAATATTTCCTCACCATTCCATTTATGATTTTTTGAATTCTTTATACAAAAACTTTTAGATGGTTGAAAATATTGAGAATTACAAAAGGACAAATTAATTTTTTTTAAATATTTTATATTATGTTTCTTTTCTCAAATATATTCTTAAATTTCTATTAATAAGATATGTAAAATAATCTTGAAATGTTTAAAACGATGAAAACTTTAGGAAATATAATTTAAATGTTCGTCTTTTCGTTTTAATTTTAAAATATAAATTGTATTTTATTTAAACCAATTGAATGACAACTTGTTTACTTTAATGTTAGTAGATAACTATATAATTTATTTGAATTGCTAATATAATATAATAGATAAAAAGAAAACAATTAACTCGTATGGTTTTAAGGTAAGATAAAAAAGTGTTTCCCAACCTATCTCTACTCTTTGATAATTTGAGATATATTTTTGTGTATATGTATGTTCTTATGTATTTTTTGTACTTACTTCTCGGATTATTGTTCCTGTTGTTTGTGCCTATCGCATTTCTACATTGGTACACGTTGTCAAACATTGTTTTATCGTCATAATACAATACTATTTATTATGGTTTAATTACTATTACCTAGCTGTTAAACATAAATAATTTTCTAAAGAATTAAGTTAAAATTCATTTTTTTAATTATTTTATTTTAATAGATTGAGCTAACCGACTTTTCGCTAATTTTGGTTTTAAAAAATATTACTAATTGTTGTATTAAGTTAAGTAAAGAAAATTAAATTATGCATAGAATTTTCTATATTATTAATAGAGATATGTCATAGAGATATTAATATTGAATATAAAACGATTATATTAAAAATAGATCAATTGAAACTTTTTTTATTTTCTACTGACTTTGTAGTTTGTATCTCAAGTACACATTGAATAAAAATTTCTGATTCAATATTTTAATTAATATTTATTATTAAGTAAATTAACCAATTTAACTGAAATTTCCCTTAGAAATTACTGAATTCCTATCCAATACTAGTAATAGTAATTGATTTGATTTAAATAATAGATTTGTAAATTTAAAACTAAGAGAGTATATCTTTGATTTAAAATCACAAAAGTAAATAGAAATTAAATATGTTATTTGATGAAACTTCGTAAGAATTTTTAATTGACTTCGGGCTACGCCCTTAGGAAATTTATCAAATTCTGACTTAATAATCAAATTATTTCATTAAATAACCCTATGATAATAACTCAGTTTGACGCAATAAACAAACCCTGTTATGTTAATGGAAAATATGAAATCTCATTGATTATTAATTGATTTGAAATTTCTTTTTATAACGCCTTCTTATTATAACTAATAATCAGCCGAAGTTTTCTAACATTATTGCAAGTAATAAATATAAAAGAGCCCATAGATATCGCTGAAATTCATATGAATGTTGGTTCTAACAAGAGCTAACAACAGAGCTTCAATGAAAGAAAATTTTCATTAACAATTTGAAACCTGGATATTGCAGTTCTACAATATGGTAATATTTCATGATTGGCGTTGGTATTGCATGGTTAAATATATCGTCAATTAATATTTTTTACAAACTAAATAAAAACAATAACATCATTCGTTATTATCTTGAACACTGCCAGTTAATGTATACTATATGATGAGTTTCCGAAATGCAAAATACTACAGAGGTATTGATTAAATTGATCGCCTATAATGTAATAATTAGCTCTGAATAGGAACAAACTTTGTACAGATTGAAATAATTTAAATGTCGAGACCAATTCATGTATTGATAAATAATAGGATAATCATTAAATTATGTCCCTGATTTTTTGCATAGTACAAATCGAAATTTACAATTTCAAAATGATAATGTAGTTTTTATTTTCTTGAATCTCTGTTGTTAGCTCTTAATCACAAATAATTTTCAAATGAAATTGAGTCTACATTCATTTTTTATTTTATTTATTTAAAGGTCTGAGTTAACCAACGTTTTGCAATTTGGCTTTAAATAATATCACTTATTTGTGTATGAAGCTAAGCAAAGAAAATACATAAAGTTCCTTAAAAATAGTTTCGAAAATATTATTTTCCTTGTATTTTTATTAATATCGATTACAACATATACAGGGTAGTCTATAAAGTTCATAAAATTTATTCATAATAAATATATAAATTACTATAACATTATTATAAAAGTAAATAGAGGTAACAATTAACTCAAAAAATTAATTTAAATTCACGACAATTTCAAAGTATTTATAAATAAATGGTAATTCATAAAGGTTTACAGATATTTACAGATATCCCACAATTTTTACAAATCTTATATAACAATATTACAATAATTGTTGCGGCCCTCGGTTTATATATTTCTTAAAAACCTCAAAACCATCCATTATCTATGTATAAAAAAATTATTAATTATGTAAAATATAAACTTCTAGGAAATTTTCAGAAAATTATTTTTTATTTAAAAATATCAACATAACTATATTTTATTATCTACATCATTATACATACATAGATATATTATCATTTAAATAATATTTAATTTAACAATTGTAAAAAAATATTTAATATTTATTATTAACTTCAACTTAAAAATTCGAAACACATTTGCATAATATGTTTACAATATGTCATTAATATAGAGTATACAACTATTATATGTCAATAGATCATATTATAGATAATATCAATCAATATATTATAACTTAATATACTAATTTAACTTATTTTTTTTATTATCACGATCAGATTTGTATAATTTGAGGTCTAATTTGTTATGTTTTACCAGATTTATTTAGCTTCAGTACCTAAATCATATAGTTTGAAACTTTTAAGATTCTAAGTATTACTCACATGACTAATACATGGTAAAAATTTTATCAAAATCTATCAATGCATGTTTACGAATACTTATTGGGTTTGAGAAAAGAGAAGAAGATGTTGAAGAATTCTTTCAAAACACCACAAATGGAAGGGCTGTAACTTTGAAATGTTTTGAAAACAATATTTGAAACAACAAAAGGAAAACAAAATGGGGCATTTATATAATGCAAATTTTGTGATAATTACTTAAATATTTGTAGAGTTATACAGACTTTCATAATCTACCCAATTTTTTAGGTATCCTATATAGCCTTAGAGCATAGAAACCCTTAGCTGATGAGAGCTAAAGCATATTACCAAAGGATTAGATATAGATTTGAATTACATAGAAAGGTTCTCACGTCCATTAAAGGCAAATATATGAACAAAATTATTTATTTATAATTTGAATTCTGAAATACTTAAAGGCAACAAAAGTAAAAAATTATGCCTTCTTACATTGCCTAGTATTTTAAAGCATTTATTATAACATTATGAAATATTTTCAAAAATATTAAAAAGACAAATAGACAGGTTGAAAATTTGGGTATTCCATTATTTCCATTTATTTATTTGAAATATACTTAAGCAGGATAAATTTTTATAATAAAACAGGGGTAAAATATAGATTTTCCAATTCAAATCCTTAATAGGTATTTCATAAAAATTAAAAAAAATTAATAGTAGGAATTAAAGAGTAAGTATTTTAAATTCGAGAATGGTAACTCGTTCACAAACATATCACTAATGAATGAGCTATACAAATATCAATTTAGGGCTTAATATTGGACAAATATCAATTTAGAGTTAAATATTAATATTGAACTTAAAGGGAAATCAATTTAAACAAAAAATGGAGTCGGCTAATTAATTGAAAATATGAATAAATGTGTATATTTATATATATTAATTATATTTTTATATAGAAAGCATTATGTACTTATATACAATATTTCTTAAATCTTTATAAATAGGCAACCTTATCCCCAAATAAACTTTAAGCAAAATGCAAAAGAAATAAATTACTAATAATGATAGAACATTTATACAAACTTTACAAACCGACTTTTATACCGAATTTATACAAACCGACATAGTAAACATAGTTAACATAGTAAAATATACAATTGATACACACTTATTTAAAATAATATCAAATTAAAAAATAGGTATAGGAATCAATTAATTATTTGAAAATATTTCATATACAAATTAATGTTATTTATCTAAAAGCAATACATACAAATAAAAGTAATGATAGCATATATAATAATTTATAGTACTATAGAGAAAATTAAATTCAAGAGATATATTATTAAATAAAATATATATATATATAAAAAATATGATATTAATGTAAAAGTTTTAGCTAATGTATTTGTAAAATTATGTTAAATATTGCAATGCATATTTGAACGTTCACATAGAAAAGTTGTATCTTCCTTAAATAATAAAGTATGCATGTATGTTGTAATGAATCTTTAAACCATTATAAGGCATATTTTATAAGGTATGTATGGTATATAGTCTCAATTGTCTCAGTTGTATTCATTAACCTTAATATTATACATAATATACAATTACTATAACATTTTACATTTTCACATTCTACAATGAAGTACATAACTCTAAAGTATTAAACATACCTCGTAAAATAATAATTTTTTATATGCTCTATCTTCGAATTATAGTATGTTTTGAGTTCTGACTATTTCGTATAATATAATGTATGTAAATACTTCAATGTCTTCAATAATATAGATATTATCATATATTTGGTTCGATTTGTATGCATTAAAGTACCTACGAACTAGTTTATACTACGCAACTAGTATTTTTAAAGATTTACTCTAAATTGGACTTTTTCATATATAGCGTTAATTATGCATCTTCATTCAAAATGCGTTCTATTATGCTAAAAACAATTTAAGTTTTAGTCTAGTAAATTGGATGTATTTAATTAGCTATAAATGAGTACCTAATTCTTTAATAGTATTTATTCAATATTCCTTTATACGCCTTTATAGGCGTCACGAAGGATGTAAGTATTAATAAGATATGTCAAAGAATTTTGAAATATTTAAAACGATGGAACCTTTGGAAAATATAATTAAATGTTCGGCTTTTCGTATTAATTTAAAATGAAAATTACAATATATATAAAATTTTGCATTTTATTTTAACAAATTGAATGAAAACTTATTTGCTTTAATGTTAGTAGAGTTAATAATATAATAAAAACTATACCTATACAATTAATTTGAATTGGTAATATAATATAATAGATATATAAGAGATAAAAAGAAAACAATTAAATTGTAGGGTTTAAGGTAAGATAAAAAAGTGTTTCCCAACCTATCTCTACTCTTTAATAATTTGAGATATATTTTTTGTGTGTATTTCTTATTTATATGTGTATTTATATGTATATCTTCTTATGTATTTTTTGTACTTGCTTCTGGGGTTATAAATCCTGTTGTTTGTGCCTATTGAATTTCTACGTTGATACACGTTGTCAAACATTGTTTTATCGTCATAATGCAATACGATTTATTTATGATTTTAATTATCAATAATTCTATTATCAGATAAATAATTTGCTAATTTTATTTTTAAATGAAATTCAAATAATTTATAAATTATAAAGTTGATTTAATTTATTTTTGATTAAGGAATAAGTCAGAAATTTTATTTTATATTTCCTGAAAGTTTTTTTTATCGTTTTAGATGTTTAAAGCCACATTTATTTTATTTTTAACTTTCACTCTTTCCAAACCATTATAATAAATATTTTAACAAAAAATAGTCGAAACAAAAATTGTGATTTGTTTCGGTTACATTATTTAATTATTTATTGGGATAGTCTAATATATATATTTATAATATTATTTTTATGAACAATTAACTAAATATTTGGTTTGAATTAGTTGTTTTTAACCTGCAATATTATCATGCATGAGTAGTATTGGATGGGTAACTCTAGCTCATGACTCATTTATCCCACACCAGCCAAAATAAACAAAAAAACAAAATTAAAGTTGACTTCTACATCTAAAAATCAGAAAACAAATTCGAATTCTCCATATTCTATATAGTAAATATAGTCATTAAAATTACTGAAATTTCTTACTGTCTTGGTAAAACTCAAAGTATTAATAAAAATCAACAAGTGTCTATGAGGTATCGATAACTATATTTAACAAGTTTTTAATTAAAAATTTGAATTCTCCATATTCTATATAGTAAATATTGTCACTAAAATTGCTCAAATCCCTAACTATCTTGGAAAAAATCAAAGTATTGATAACAATAAATAAGTGTCTATTAAGTGTCGATAAACAAATTTAACCAAGTTTTAAATAAAATAATAAAATTTTTCACATTTATCCAATATTAAGTACTATTATTCAAGTGTAATTCATTAAGCCGTATGAGTAAATTTACGTGCGCGGGTGCGCGAGGGGGGGGGAGGAGGGTCAAAATTTCTTCTAATTATTTTTAGATGTAGAAGTCAAATTAAAAAAAAATTTATTTTGGATGTGGGTGGTAATGAGTCATGAGTTAAAGTTCCCCATCGTATACTACTTTCATTAATATCTATTTGAAAGTGGATTTTGTTTGTATATTTATATAATTATAAATTTAATTAACATATAAAGATGAAGCCGATTGAGGAAATCAATCTATCATCAAAACTTTTCAAAACAAAACATACAATAAAAAAGCATTATATAATCTCAATTAATTTAGATCAATATAAGATGTAACCAAAATATGCATTTTATTGATTTTGGCTCTATAAAAAATGATTGGTTCCTTATTATGATACATTTATCAGAATATATAATGTTATACTTTTAAGCATTTCAATAATTTCATCGAACAAATAGTCTAAAACATTAACTTGCCAATGACTATACCAATTTAACTTTAAATAATAATTATACGTATATACTTACTGTTTTCCTTATTAAAAAAAAACGTTAGAGGTAGTTATAATTCTCTCCAAATTGGTGCTTGGTTCTCTGAATGCAAAACAAATTGTGTTAATGTACATTAATAGTTCACAAGTAATACATTTAATAATTCATTTGTCAGTATTACGTACTTCAATTGTTAAATATACAACCACTCATATTTCAGGTTAAACTAGGTTATAATAGCTCAATTGAATCTAAATAATATTGCCAAATTCTGAACACCAATCAAATTCACTGCATTAATAACAATGCATCTCCATATACAAAGGCTTATGTATACTCTTTTGTATGAATATGCTGTATACTTACATTAATTTGGGTTTAGAACTAATGTAATTGTAGTTATGAGCAATTATTTTATTCAACATTCACTCATTATGATATCACTTATTACTTTTGGAATTATTTATTTTCACACTTTTTGATGGTTGATAATATTGAGAATTGCAAAATGAAAAAATTAAAATGAATGATGTTATTTTATTTTATTATTTTATATTATATTATATATGTATATTTATGACTCTCTTGCATTTTAAATATTAATAGTATTTTGCGTTCTCCAATAAGCGAAACAAAGGATTTGAAATATATTAATCACATTTAACTGGACTTTTAAATAATGAAAAACTTCAGGAAATATAATATAAAAGTTAGACTTAATCAAATTTAAAATAATAATATAATGACATCTTACTTAGGCCTACAGGGTGACTTTTTCCTGAGAAGCACCTTTTTGGAGTTTTCACAACCACCATAACCTCCCATACAGGCTTAAATAGGGTGCTTAAATAGGTGTTTTAAAAAAATATTAACGACCCATTAGTGTGGTTGAACATTCCATTTCAAACACGCCAAAAAGGGTGCTTGTAATTTTTCTTTCATACCATCATATGCTCTATGGCTAAATAGGATACCTTAAAATAATGTAGTTTTTGCAAGTCTGTATGTAATTATATAGATATATTTAAGCTATAAAACGAAACCTGCAATGTTTAATTGCCCATATACTATATTATTCCTGATCGTAATATATGTTGATCATTGACAAATCTTTTGATATTTAAAAAATGGAAAAAAGTCGGTTAGCGAAAACCCTAAAATAAATTAAATAAAAAATGGAACATTAGCTCGATTTCATTTAAAATTAATTTGCTAACAGAGCTCCAAAGAAAGAAAAAGGACGTTAACATTTTGCAAACTGATAGTTTGGATTTCCATGAAATGTGTTAAAATAATATAATTCGTTTCTGGTAAAAAAAGGAAGATCACATTTTAATTATTATCATATACTTTACCAATACAGTTAATGGTTTGGACCAAAGAATTTAGAGCGAGCGACAAGAACCCTCACTAAAAGTGCTAAAAAACTAGAAACTGTTTTAATCTCTTTATCTCTTTCTCTCTATATATATATAAATCTATAATATCTCTTTATCAATAATCAATACGAAATTCGTGGGAGTTATTAATGCGCTCTTATACTTTCCATAGAAACTACTAAACAATTACTAGTAATAACTTAGAAGTGTGCGTAAATTTAGTTGCTAACTATTTTTTAGAGCGAGGGTTCTTCTCAATAAAATTTAATTTCATGTCAATATATAAATCAATATATTAAAAGATATTGATTAAATTTGAAACAAAAGATTCTTAATTTGTTTAGTCACGAAATAATTATATAAGAAACTATTGCAAATAGTCTATCTTTCGTTTTTGTGTTAATTTAATTAATACATTTGAAAATAAATAAAACACGTTCGATATGTATATGCGTCATGGTAGCGTCATATATTTTTATGTTTATAAATTTTTATTACCTTTTTTAAAACTCGAAAAGTATTTTTTCAGACGTTTAATTTTGGTGTTTTTGCGTAAAAATATATTTTGCGTTACGATTAATCTCCTATGGAAATTACTGAATTCTTATCCAATACTATTAATAATAATTGATTTGTAAATTTAAAACAACTATAGTATATCTATGACTAAAAATCAAATCACAAAAGGCGATAGAAATTTGTAACAAATTTTAATTGCCTTCATGCTACGCCCTCATGAAATTAACCAAATTCTGTCTCAATAATAATGAATTTATTTAATTAAATAACCTCCCATTAACTTAATATATCAATTTAACTTAATTGTATATTTTTAGGTCTCATTTTTTATGTTTTCCCTCACATTAAAACTTCCGTTAGTCATATCGTTTCAAACTTCCGAGATTCTAAGTACTCCGCACATGACTAATATGCGTAAAAATTTAATAAAATCTAGTAATGCTTTTGAGTACTTATTGGTGTTGAAGAAGAAAAAGAAGTATTGGAGGAATTCTTCCAAAACATCACAATTGAATGGCTATAACTTTTCATTTTTTTACGTTGCTCTTGAGTTATAGACTTTCACAATCTACCCCATTTTCAAGTATTCTATATAGCCATAGAGCATTTATAAACACTTTTAGCTGATGGTTTAATTAATAATGGCATAATATATTAATTTGTTCTGAGCATAGTGTATTCATAAAATTTAGATTTCGTAGGAGGTTAAAACCACAATTCTATAGGTAATCATATAAAGAAATAGTTGCAACATTTAATAGAATGTATTTATATTCATAATCACATTAATAAAAGATAAAAACAACTAAACTAGATTAAAAAAGATAGATGGCAATGCGGTTATAGTCCTGCTAAATTATATTTGTCAATTTCTTAATATACAAAACTAAGATCCCTTTCGAATGTTTTGGTTTATGACATATACTTATATCCAAAGAATTGTACGCTAAAATCAAACGTGATGTCCAGAACAGCAGGTTCCCAATGTTCCCAACGTATAGCATTTATAAAAATAAGCTTTTCAGAGAATCGTTATAAAATTTTGGTATTTGCTGTATATATATATATATATATATCAAAAGATTCCAATAAGAAACATTCGCAATAATCGAAAAGTTTTGTTATAAATTATTGAAATATTTGATCATATTTTACCAAAAATCCACATTTTCCGATTTGTTTTTTATTATATATATAATATCTTCTATGTTTATCATTTAAACGATAATTAATTCTACAATATCACTTTAAAATAAAACTATCATATAGACTAACTCGCTATATCTACTCTATATCTCTCTGTAACCTTTATAGCCTTTATTATTATCAGTAGCATTATGCTTTATTAATTATTTATTTTCTCTCCCATTTCACCTGTATATAGATCCACCTGTCCCCACTATATTGTATCCCTTGTACGTAACTCAGATAGCCCTTTGATTCTCACTTTCTAAAATATACTTTTATTATTTTATTACTTTTACAATATAAACTGTACCACTACAAAACATTCAACATTATCATTTACCTGTAATTCTCTATTTCACATGTAAACTAGCACCCAAATTCTCATTTGGAGCCTTTGGTTATAAAATATACATTTATTATTCATCGAATAATTAAACTTAATATCGGTATATTTGCCGAAAGTATGGTTTACGCAGGAAGGAAAATGTCTTCCATGTTACTTCGGATGTGATAGATACTGTGATCAAAAAACAATACAATTAATATTCGATTTCAAGTTTAAATGCAAAGTTTCTTTATATTTAAAGATTATTTAATACAATAATAATATAAAAATCTAAAATAAAAGATATAACGTAAATAATTAAATATTTTATTAGCATTGTAATTATTTAAAAAATAATATTAATGGACTACTTCTCGATAAAACTCCTCCAACTTCTCAAACCGATGCATCGCATTTCCCACAGTGATTAGATCCACTGAGTTATCGGGCACTTTCAAATCAAAGCAAGTGCCAACTCTTACACATGAAAGGAATTTATTATGGAGAATTAATTGTTTAATTAAAATTTTTAACGTGTGCTTTGATATTGTCATACTTATAAATTCTAAATTTATGTCAATATTAGAAATCATGTCGTGTGATTTTGGAAATAGTTAAAACAATTGTTAAAAGATTTATTTAAAATAATTTATCTAGACCCTTTTCATGTGGTAAAAAACATTAACAATTTTTTGATATATTACTTATACTCCTCGGATGTTTCACATTTGTGTTTCTCGACTTCAGTAATCGTAGCCTGACTTGGATCTATTCCAATCGCTTTCTCGCAATAAGGGGAAATAACACGCGTATATTGCCCAGATCCACAACCAATGTCAATGGATACCTTGATAGGTTTTGATACATTACTACAATTTGATATTGTATTTAACTAAAAATATTTATTTCTGATTGTGATACCAATGGCTTCCAATATTTCCTTTGGATAATCGGCTTTCCTATCATGATAATCAGTAACCAGTTCAGTATTAGAAAAACTTTTATTTGTAGCACTTAAAGCACATAAAGCACTTTTCAAAAATTTAATTTAAAGTTTTTTTAAAATTAATACAATCATATTTGTTTCGGTAAGCCCAAAACAGGGAGGGGGCGCTGTCCCCCCCCCCACACTGATTAGATTTTTGAGGTCGCAGTTCAACTGTATATTTTCGAATCGTAATTTTGAGTTCTCCGAAAATAATTAAAATATTATTTGAGGTTTTCATCAAAAAATCTTATTTTTTAGATCAATTATGATTAAAATCTTATAAATTTGAAAACAATTTTAATTAAAAAATAGAATGTCATATATGTAGTAATAATATTTAAATAATTAATTATTGTATACTAGCACTTTTGAATCTCTTTTTAAATATTGGAGGTTTATTGTCTGATTTTAGTGATCACTGGGTAAGATATATCTTTTTTCCTGTTTTATATTGCTTTAAATTAATATTATTATTCCGATTTGATATTAATAGTACTGACTTTGAGATTTAAAAATATCAACAATAAGTTTCAAATCACAAGTTTATTAAAATAAACCGTGCATCATTCAATTGGATACAATTTGTTTAAGGACTAGCAGTGACCACATATTGTATTGAAGATATATTATAATGAGCCGAACCATGTATTCAAACCGGAGGAAAGGGGGAGGGGGGGTGGAGAATGGACCTGTTTCCCGTAATCTATAATTAAGGACTTTGAAATATGTATGTTTGAGGAAAGGAGTACCATTCTTCTACAAGATGGCTCAAAAGTTAGCATGGTTACAGTGTATTACGAGTTACTCCATTTTTACATTGCCCGTTCAAACATGATACATACATCAATAATTTATTAGAAACAGTTCTATATGTACCTCTTTTATTATTAACATTATTAACTACGGATATCGTTTTCTGGTATAGGGGATAGGTTGGAAAATGGTGTAAATTGTAAGTACAAATGACTTTTGGTCAACTGTGTATTACAGAAAAAAATATCGAAACGTCATGTTTAATTGAATAGAATGCTGAGTCCTTATACATATATTTACAATTTAGCAAATTTAAAAAGTGTATAATAATATTTTGATACAACAAATTTAATAATGGATAATAATTCAAATATATTTACTGCAGTTTACCAAACTTAAAAAGTCTACGCCTTACTTTGATACCAATTCGTTAGCATTGGACGACAGGCTATTGATCAAAAGGCTCAATCTTTCTTAGCCTATTGATTGATCGTAGTAAGTTTTCAATCTTTTCGGAAGGAGCTGAAAGTATATTCGCTACTTGCATTTGTGCCTCATGACGAGAAGTTCACAACTGTAGTTGATCGTAGATGACTCAAGTCAACGAATTTGCAAAATGACTAGAATTTTCTATGATCTTTCAATATATTTTAACTTCACTAGGATTTTAAGATTTTTTAACCATTTGTATGATCTATATCGTGTGGAGTCTTTATGGTTCTGTAATTACATTCCCGTCATGCTTGCGTGCAATCGTTTGCGTGATCTTCTTTGACAAGGAAGTGTCGTGGACTTCACTGTATTTTCTCCCACTTCAAATTAAATCTTGTTCAAAATTATTTTGAAATACACACCTTTTCGAATATAGCTTGTCATCATATTCTGCACTGTCATCACTTGTAATCTCATTAACCTTGGAAGCTGAGATCGAAGCAAACTGTATAGTTTTAATTTGTTGAGGTTGTCTCAGTTTCTGTTGGACCAATGTACGACCCTATTAGTCATTATTTTAAAATTAAAATATCCTTTTCGGGACATGCTCTGGTTAGTGCATTTTTTTAACAAATACTCGATTTTATTTGGACGACCACACAACACAAGCCAGTAAATTTTTTGATATGCCTTTATAATTTAAATGCACTTGAGTCGATATTTCATGACCTTTTATCATGTGCCATGACTTCGTTACTACCCAACATTTTGGACACGTTACTTTGTGTTAAAAAACGTTAGAGGACAATTTAATTTGTGAAGTGAAGTTGTATCCGGTACTTTGTTACTATACAAAATGTTATTCCAGAACCGCTGTTAAGCGTTAAACCTCCATTTTTAGTACAACGGGTGATACCTATACAGCTAGATGTTCAATGGATGGATTAAGGTGCTAGAGGCAAGAATTTGTAACTAATATTAATTATTGATACCCAATCTGTCAAATACGAGGTGCCCATTCGCTCTTAAAGTAAGAGAGAATTATAAAATAGAAAATAAACTTAGAATATTTTGTTATCGAAGTTTTATAGAGTTATTATGACACTTTCAAAAAAAGTTTTGATTTTATAAAGTACAGATCATAGTTTTACATCTAAATAGAGATTCCAAATTCACATTATACAAAAATTCCGGGTATATAATGATTTTATTGACAAAAATTTGTTTTATGTTGATTGATAGTTCAACTTTTTGAAAATACATGTATATAAAAAAGATGTATAAGTAAATTGACCGTATTTCTCAATCAAAATTATGCAACATATATTTATTAAAAAAAGTATATTTTATGGGAATCTATCTGACTAAAATTAAATGTTTTAAATCCATAAATATAGGAAAGAATTTGTTCAATTTCAAGGAATAAATTTATTTACATGTATAAGGGTCCGGCAATTTTTAAGATCAATATGAACAGATATTAAGAATGAATGTTGCAAAATCCAAACGCGGATTTAGTAGCGGATCCTATAATACGAATAGTAGGTAAAAAAATAAATATGAAAAATACAGAATTTTTTATTTCTAGGAAAAAGTATAGATATATTGGTATAGAAAGACAACAAAATAATGAAAGAATATAAACTAAATATAAAATTGTGTTTAATAATGAATTTTTGAAATTAATTCTTATTTCATTAATTAAATTGTACTGATAATGCGTATTTTACAAGTTTAGTATAATTTTTACAGTGCAAATTTAACCACACATTAGTAAAAAAAGGAAATGTAATTAATAGAAACAAATTAAATCAATGTTAACATATTAGGCTTCAACAATCTATATCCATAGATACATACCATTAATATATTATTTATTAACATGATTAACATAAAAGTATCTGTTTGTGTATATTAGTCTATATTTGTCTAGTAGTTTCATGGATTTTGCAATTACATATTCTAATTAATTATATATAATATTCAACTATTTACTCATTGTATGGTACTCTACAATATATTCTTTATTTTTAGCAATCAATGTAATCTGTGTAAGGCATTCTGAGGGAAATGGAGCGAATTGGGTCATGCTAAAATGACTCGTCTTTGATCACATCTAGATAGTTATTTATTCTTTTGGCAGAGAAATCACCACACTACAACTGCCTTTGCCTTGATGCAAATGAATTGAGTCATGCTCCGATGATTTGACTCTGCATTAGGGCCTTATCGTAGACATTATATGCCTATACTTATAGTTAAAGCGTACTGATACATCAATGTAATCTGTACTAGGCCATCTGATGACGCCTTTGTGTCATGCTCCAATGACTCGCCTTTGATCACAGAGATAGGTATATATTCTTTTGGCAGAGAAATCCCTTCACTGACCTGATGAAAGTGAATTGAGTCATGCTCCGATGACTCGCCCCCTTTTGACCAATTTTTTGTATTGAATGTCTGTAATATACAGGGTGTGTCAGAATTCTCGTCTTTTTTCAGTGTATAAAAATAATAGTTAGAGAAATTTAGGGATTTTTTGAGTATTTAGGAATATGAATTTTTAGCAATGATATAATTTGTTAAAATACGTTAAAATATTACAAATGTTTATAAAATTCCTTAAATGTACAATATACAAAATACAAATAAAAATAAAAATAAAAATACAATAACATCTCGTCGATATCAAAAAAATTCCATTGAGGAATGTCTTTAATATGTGTGAGTATAGTCAAAATACTGCGTACAACTACATTTCGCTAATTTAAATTACCCACAAAAAAATTTCAATACCTGGAAAATATCACGTGGTTGGTGTTTGGATGGATTAGGGGTTGCTTGGGAGGGGTTGAAATTTAAATTACCAGCGAAAAATTTTATTTTATAGAAAATTCTATATGTGGGCGCGCCGTGGCTTTTGACTTGAACGAAAAGTGCTAGAAGAGGTAAAAAAAAGTGTGCGAGAATGAATTACCAGTATGTTTCGTCAAAAATCAAAGTTTTGGTAAAAATCAATAAGTGTTCGTAAGGTATCAAAATCTATATTTAATCAACTTGATAATTGTCAAATCGAATTCGTCGTTTGCTATATAGTAACATATGTTGTTAAAATTATTAAAATTTGTTAATGTCTTGATGAAAATAAAAATATTTGTAAAAATCAATAAGTGTATGTCAGGTATCGATAACTTATTTTGATCAAGTTTTTAATAGACAAATCAAATTGCATTTAGATTAAGCTCTATTTGTTGAAGTCACTATAATTCATATATTTTAAAATACTACTTATCTATATAAAAGTCGTCTATTTCATTAAATTAAAAAAGAACGGTACTTTTAATTAAGTTAATAATAACCAAATCGAAATCTCCATATTCAATATAGTACTAATAAGCATTAAAATTAATCAAATCTATAACTATCTTGATAAAAATCAGAGTATTGGTAGATACCTATGAAAATATTTAATTTATATTTACAAAATTCATAATATATATATATTTTACATTCTTTACAGTTTGACATAAATTCATAAGGACGTAAATTTTACTTTATAAGGAATATTTACATATATATTTTCAAATGTGATCTTAATCCTATTCCCTATCTTATTTATATCTTTATATCATTAAATTAATTTAAATTATATAATTATATGATATTACAATATATTGCTGATTAATGTTGAATAATTAAAGTTGAATGTTTATGTATAAGGTTGAAATCATAAATTTAAATAAATCCAACAAATATCGAATAATTTTAAAAAGTTTGCAATTTGAAAACAATAATTAATTGATCCCAATAATTGATGTCTCACAATTATACATACATGTACATAATATATTTCAAAATTCTGTATTTGTATTAATTAAATCAAACTTAGGATAAATTTTATTGAGCTTCAATCATAAAATAAAATAAAAACAAAACTTAATATTTAATTATATTAATTCGATTTAATTAAAAAAAATTAGTTAGAAATCAGTTGTTAAATTGATAAGGTTCAGATCTTTTGATTTTTAAAAATTTGTACTTATTAATAGATAATTAATATATTTAGAAGCTTTGGTAAGGTTGATGTTTCGATAATAAAAATAGCATTGATGCTATCTGACAAGTTTGGTTTGTATTAGAGAGGCACATAGTAAAATAATATACAATACAATTAATACAAGATGTATATAATAACACATCCAAAAATACAAAACAAACTAAATTTAAATTTAACTATCTTAAAAATTTATATTTAAATTAAAAAAAAAAAATTTTAAAAACGACGAAAATTAACTAAGCAGAAATAAATTATATTAAAACAGAACGGTAAACAATTTCGCTATTATCTATTTATTTTTTTGGTAAAAGAAAATGGTTGAGAGTAATTCTGAAATCAAATCACCTCTCTCTAACCCCACACTCCCCCAATCTCATTTTTAAATCAATTATACAATATTAATAAAGATAATAAGGAACACTAAAAATATGCTCCACAATTTTACAAGATGAAAGATTTATTAGATATTATACTTCATATATTAGAAAAGGACAATGATCCACTGATCTTTATGTTAATAAGAAGGTATATTTATGCTAAGAAATAAAAATAGTTTATTATAATATTCAACAGATCAGTGGTCTGTTTTATTATTATTAACTATTAACAGTTTTATTATTCTTAGAAAAACGTACTAATAATAATAGTAAAACACAAATCCATTTTTTATTTATTTTATTATAAAATGATATCTTTATATATGAACATATTTTAATATAATGGGCAATACCTTTTCATCGTACTATATACATTAAAATATACTTGACAGAAAATGCGTAAAACATCTTTACAGTTAACCAGAACTTCATTGGTAGAATATAACGTATTTCCATGAATCGTTTTATAGATAAGTTGAAACCTCTTCTACTCAATAGTATTATTCTGCGAAATTAAAAAATTGGTTTTAAGCAATAATAAAAATATATATTCTATAATAATAGTAAAATTTACTCGCGTACTCCAATCCTAAAACATGTTGGTATAGCATAATAATTACATAAAATCAGACAAATAAATATGCTTATTATTTTAAATTTAGAGGAAAAAATGAATTTCTGTCAAATAGTTCCAATTTCATTTCTTCTAAAAACAAAGATCTCACAAATATTTATGGCGCTGTCCCGTACAGAAAATGAACCAATAACTACTTCTGTTAGGTCGATACATCGTCAATTTTATTCTTACCATCACCACCTTCTTCCTTGGATTTGTTAACGTCAACACTCTGATCTAATTGGGGAGCATCTTTACTTCCTTGAACACGAAGCGCTACAACTCTCAC
>JAUZNC010036881.1:0-18796 GCA_034780395.1 Vannuccia rotundouncinata | reverse complement strand
TAAATCAATTGATTGTTTAAACCATAGAAATTAAAATCGATAAAATATAGAAATCAATTGAAATTTAAAATAATTACCGGAAGAAACTTATGGGACACCCTGTATGCTAATAACAAATTTAATAAATAACGCAATATTACGATTATATATTTGCTTAGACTACCTATGTATGACATTGATTTTTGTTTTAAATTATATGTATTGAGCAATTAGATACACGGAATAGAAGTTCATTTAAAGTTTACCAATAATTATTTATTGAATAATGCGTGCCTTAACATAATTCTGAAAAGTTTGTTATTTTTTTTTATATCTGTAGGTACTGAGTAAGACATGAAACTTTACATTAAAAATGTATTGACTGTCTGTTTAGTCCAATGGTTATATTGAGGGTCTTTATATATATGAGCGTTATTTTCATCAAATTCAACCATCACACCTATGCGTTTTTTCACGTTGATGTCAGAGTGTATGTTTTTTTGCATAATTGTTATTAAAAATTTAAGCAGTAGAAATTCTTTTTATACAAAAACCCTTGAACAAGAGTAATCTGACAAGTGTCAATTGAGTTTACTGATCAATAGCTGATATGGTACTCTACAGAAACTCGTCTATAAATGGTTTACGCTCTTGCGCCCGCCATCAATAGTGTTTATTTCCATTTCCAAAGGCTCATCCCATGCAAAGCGACATCATTAATTAATCTATGTACGCATGGTAAGATTATATTAAAACTTTGCATGGCTGTATACTGTGTCTCACTCGTCGACTAAATAAATATTATTAAAATATGTGCAATATACTCATTTAGAAATAGTTAAAAATGTATAAAAATAATGAATGATGCTTTTTTAAATAGTTACAAATGTTTTAAATTAATTAATTAATTAACTCTGATTGTAAGGTATTAGAATTGGGTATAAAGCACAGTAAAACTGTCATCACAACAGTATGTTACGTTTGACTATTGAACAAACAACCAATGAGCTAAAACAAAAATGCGTAATGAATTCTCAAACTTACGCACCTCTTTATATATAATCCAACTGAATTCTCATTGAATAATAATTTACTATTTTAGGGTTCGAAAGGGGGGGGGGGGAGGCGGGTCTGCGCGATAACTCATGGTAGCCTGGACATACCCATCTCATACTACTCAAATATAGTTAGTGTCAATCTAATCAATAATAATGATTGTATTCGTAGTAATTATAGAAATTGAAACCCAGAAGTCTATTCTATTATAAATACTTGCAAATATAATAAAAACAATTTTTACATAAAATAATATTTGAGTATATATATTATTCAATCAGATATGAGGATCATTTTTTTTCTTTAAACAAGCAATCATCGTAATTTTCATAGCATTTATCAAAACATTCCGTTATAAGTTGGTGTTTGGAACTATCGATTTTTCTACATGGAACATAACATTCATTAGTTGCTTTGGTGCATTCTTCAAAGGTTGGCTTAGCTGATATAACCATGGGGAAAGTTACCATCAGACCGAGAACGAGAAATGTAGTGAGGAGAGCGGTCACCTGTAAAAGCCAAAGTATAAGGTTTGTTTTAATTAGTTAGACTTGTCCAGAAGAAGTTGTTATTTAGCCAATTAAAATCATTAATGTTAGAAATTATCATGTACGATCAGATAGATTATCACGGGGTGTATGTGTGTCAGAATATATGTTGCAACTACTGCAGTATATTACCAACATTGACTTGATCAGTTTATGTGTACCTCAAATACCTGATAATTTTAACATACTTTGTTATTAGTAAAAAAATGCTAAATTCATCAATCTATACTACGGAATCCACATTATTGAAGCTATAACAATAGTTCAAATTGCATTTCGATGACTTAAAATGTAATTTAGAAAAAATTGAAAACTAGGTTATTCTATATTGAAAAAAATTGAATATTATAGTTTTATTTATTTTGTTTTCAAACAGATTGTAGTTGGTTGTTTAAAACTAGATGACAAACTAGCAATTTTGTCACATTTACCAATTTAATAAAATTTTTAACTTTTTATAAAATTATTTATAATTTTCATAATACTTCAACGTATAATAAATTTTAATCTTGATTTTATGATTATTGTTTTAATTTTATGAATATAAATATGTCGTGTCTTTACAATTGAATAATAAATTTACATAACTTACCTTCATTTTGTCGATCAATTAATTAGTTTAAGTATAAAAGTGAAACTCGTTGATGAAGAACTTTGTTTATATACCATATAATTATAATTAGTTATAAGTTTATAATGACAGGAAGTGGTTATATATAAGAAAAGATTTTCGAAAATATGAAATTTACTGTCAGATTATAATTGCATCAACTTTACAGAAATTATCGTATTCAACACTGAATTCATTATAAATGTATAATTGGAATCGTATATATATATATATGACATATGAATTAGAAAACAGGAAACGATTATAAAGAGAGGTCATTTAAAATTACTGCCCGAATTTAAATATTTTGTTTACACAACTTCATTTCAACATTTTAATTCAATATGTGGAAAGGTCGTAAAAAGGAATAAGTTTAGTTTAATGAAACTTATCTGCAATAAACATCCTATTCATATATTTTTCTAATATCAATAATTTTGAAAACGGTTAATTCGAAACACATAAATTTAATATTTTATTTTTTAACATTTATTCAATCGATGTTTATTAAAAAATGTTATCATCAAATGACAAATCGACAATAAATGTTTTAATGTTACGGCGAATTAATGTTTTAAACTATACCTGTCTATTAACATTCATTAACATTATATTCTGATTTTTAAAAAGATTTAGTTATAAAAGATTTCAAACACCTAAACATTGATTATTCTCAAAATTTTACGTTTTGAACGTTTCTCGTAATTTTCTAATGGTTTTACACCCCAATTTGACATTAAATGTAGTCATTGCAATGACTACATTTAATGTCATGGGAATCCCATGGGACTGTATAAGGATGTATTATATAATGCGCGTTTAGTATATTGTACAGTGTATACCATAAGTAATTACCACTTAGGAATTGGTAAAATATTAGAAAATATAAGTACATGCAATGACACAAATATTTGTGATTACTGTAATATATTGATTTTATGTTGTATGAAGGTACTTGAACCATTCTACACACTAAAAAAACAATCTGTCATATTATCTGTCATATTATTTGTTATTTTATCTGTTATATTATCTGTTATATTAGCTGTCATATTATTTGTCATATTTGGACAACTTTGCCGTGATATTATTTGTATATTTGCAAACCAAATCTCACAGATAAAAAGACCAATTAATGTGTCATATTATCGGTGTATTTTGGCAAATGCACTATAATATATAATAAATAATATATATATATATTCGTCAATTACATAATTCTCTAAAAGGAGAGTGAGTCATCTTTAAAAAGATTAAGAATACAATAACACGAATTAATAAGTGATACATTATAATGAATATACAAATTCCAATAATATTAATTAATTAGTTTAATGAAATATTACATTAATTAAGTTAACATTTACATCTTGTTTATCATATTATATCCTTTGTCAGAAATATATTAAAATTAATCACTTCATTGATGACAACGCCCCAAGAAAGTAGCCTGTCCCCAAAAGCCACCCCTGAACAAACAACCCCTTCCCCTGACTGCGAGAAAGTACAAGGACCTAATTTTATGAATATAAATATGTCGTGTCTTTACAATTGAATAATAAATTTACATAACTTACCTTCATTTTGTCGATCAATTAATTAGTTTAAGTATAAAAGTGAAACTCGTTGATGAAGAACTTTGTTTATATACCATATAATTATAATTAGTTATAAGTTTATAATGACAGGAAGTGGTTATATATAAGAAAAGATTTTCGAAAATATGAAATTTACTGTCAGATTATAATTGCATCAACTTTACAGAAATTATCGTATTCAACACTGAATTCATTATAAATGTATAATTGGAATCGTATATATATATATATGACATATGAATTAGAAAACAGGAAACGATTATAAAGAGAGGTCATTTAAAATTACTGCCCGAATTTAAATATTTTGTTTACACAACTTCATTTCAACATTTTAATTCAATATGTGGAAAGGTCGTAAAAAGGAATAAGTTTAGTTTAATGAAACTTATCTGCAATAAACATCCTATTCATATATTTTTCTAATATCAATAATTTTGAAAACGGTTAATTCGAAACACATAAATTTAATATTTTATTTTTTAACATTTATTCAATCGATGTTTATTAAAAAATGTTATCATCAAATGACAAATCGACAATAAATGTTTTAATGTTACGGCGAATTAATGTTTTAAACTATACCTGTCTATTAACATTCATTAACATTATATTCTGATTTTTAAAAAGATTTAGTTATAA
The DNA here is from genome assembly GCA_034780395.1 of Vannuccia rotundouncinata. NCBI lineage: Eukaryota > Metazoa > Platyhelminthes > Proseriata > Coelogynoporidae > Vannuccia > Vannuccia rotundouncinata. The sequence continues at coordinate 14,366 of JAUZNC010036881.1, read as the reverse complement.
AAGATTTCAAACACCTAAACATTGATTATTCTCAAAATTTTACGTTTTGAACGTTTCTCGTAATTTTCTAATGGTTTTACACCCCAATTTGACATTAAATGTAGTCATTGCAATGACTACATTTAATGTCATGGGAATCCCATGGGACTGTATAAGGATGTATTATATAATGCGCGTTTAGTATATTGTACAGTGTATACCATAAGTAATTACCACTTAGGAATTGGTAAAATATTAGAAAATATAAGTACATGCAATGACACAAATATTTGTGATTACTGTAATATATTGATTTTATGTTGTATGAAGGTACTTGAACCATTCTACACACTAAAAAAACAATCTGTCATATTATCTGTCATATTATTTGTTATTTTATCTGTTATATTATCTGTTATATTAGCTGTCATATTATTTGTCATATTTGGACAACTTTGCCGTGATATTATTTGTATATTTGCAAACCAAATCTCACAGATAAAAAGACCAATTAATGTGTCATATTATCGGTGTATTTTGGCAAATGCACTATAATATATAATAAATAATATATATATATATTCGTCAATTACATAATTCTCTAAAAGGAGAGTGAGTCATCTTTAAAAAGATTAAGAATACAATAACACGAATTAATAAGTGATACATTATAATGAATATACAAATTCCAATAATATTAATTAATTAGTTTAATGAAATATTACATTAATTAAGTTAACATTTACATCTTGTTTATCATATTATATCCTTTGTCAGAAATATATTAAAATTAATCACTTCATTGATGACAACGCCCCAAGAAAGTAGCCTGTCCCCAAAAGCCACCCCTGAACAAACAACCCCTTCCCCTGACTGCGAGAAAGTACAAGGACCTTCTTCAAGAGCTAAAGCAAGTAGTGCACCCCGACCACCATTCTTTTTATGAAAATTTGCCCCACCAGTAATCGTCTTGTATCGCATTATTCGTAATGGTTAAAAACAATTAATACTTTTCTGAAATATTACAAAATGCAATTTATTTTTGTGTACATACTGGAATATATTTTCTAATAATAGTAAATATTACAATGTATTATTATAAAAGTACAGAATTACTCCATTTATAGTGCAGACGCTAATATTTGTATAAGTTAATTATTTTCTCAACAAAATAATTATTTTCTATAAATGTACATGCACAATATTATTTTAATATAAAAGTACATAATACCTACTATGTATTTATTATGTAGTAAATAATTACTACATTTATATCAGACGGTAATATTTTGTAATTATATTATCTTTTTTTAATAAGGTATTAAGTTTATAATATAATACAATTATAAATAACGCGTACTGTATTCAGTTCTTTGTAATGATTATTATTATTCATAATAATACAATTTTACAAATAATGCGTAATAATTTTTTTTTTGTGGGGAGGTAAATTATGAATACTTTATTATAAAAACATAACACTAGAATTATTCAAAAACTTAACTAACTAAAACGAAAATTTACAAATGTTCAAATTTAGAAAAATACAATCTTCAGAATGAAAATGTCCGAAGTTATATTAATACACATAAACAAATAAATAAATTTCAAACACAAGAATAAATAGTTGTAAAATGTAATTATATATAACATATCCATTTTTCAACTGCATAAACTGTATTATAGCATTTGAAAATAAGTTTTTTTGGCTCGGACATCGGACATTTTCATTCTGAGAGGTAGATCAACTTCGGACATTTAAAATTTTTTTTCATGAAATTAACATTTGAAAAAAGAATGAATAAGTATACTCAATAATAAACGGGTATATAGTCAACTATGGATCAAATTGAATGTTACACAAGTTAATCAGTTTGTACAGTTCTATATAGTATAGTATACCTATAATTAGTTATTGATCAATAATATTTAATATATTGTAAGTATGTTATCATAATTTACGTATTATAACAGTGATGATGTAGGTAATACAATTTTTAATAAATGTGTACATGAGGTTCCACATGATTGGGATGGGTATAGAGTTATGATTACAAGAATTTATTGTCACTCCTACCCTGTTAAAAAGAGCTTAGAAACTAATTCATTGATATAAAATGTAATATAAATAAAAGTAATAAATGTATGTAGTTTATGATTTGCATATTTAATGAAAATTGGTCTATGTATAGACTAAGCTTGACTACAAAAGCAGTAACTAACACAAACAAAGAAAGGTGCATTCATTTTACCCTTTTTTATCCGGAGAAGAACATTAACACCTATGTTGTTCGCAAGATATGTTTTTACTTTCCGGAGTTGAAAATGATCGTTCTGCAGATGATATTGTCATTGGAGTAGTTAAGTAAATACATAAAAGCTTGTGTATTTCAGTTAATAATAGTTTGCTTGCACTATTTCTGTACATAGCATTACATATCGTAGAAACTTTTCTAATTTCTTTGACTTCGCACCATTTTAAAGATACAGGATAATATTTTCGCTTCTATTTATATTTTCTCCATATCAATATTTTCTTTGTATATTTGTTTTATATAATCTTGGCAGCACTATTTTTACACCCTTGAAAGTTAGAGGCACCATCGTAAGCCTGGCCACGACAATTTGATAACGGTCTTTTAAAACGTTTGCAATGGTGTTGGATGTAGTGTTCTGTACTTGATATAACCAAACAGGATGTTCAAAAACTTCATAAATGCAGGTTACCCATCTTATGCAAATTACTATAGTTGTTCACGATTGGTACAATCTCTTGTTTCATCAGCTGAAAGTGCGAACCATTTAACGAATTTAATGTCACCTAGCATATCTTGCAACGCTGTGTGGGCCATGAGTTCTATTTGTTTATTAACAATATTTGAAGATTGGTATTTATTAGCATCAGGCCATTCATCTGAATTAAGGCATTGCTGCACAAATTGATATATATTCCCCTTCTTCATTTTGATCACTACGAATTACTAAGCCCTGTCTGACAAGAAAGCGCAAGGCTTTAAATTGATCCATTAACCCATCTCAACTTTTGTTTAGCGGAAGATATTTTTAAATATAAATCTTGAAGTATACAGTTTCATGTTTTTTACTGTATGCCTATACAGCATATGTAAGGCAATTGGAAGACTCGTGCACGCTGAATTTAGACAAGCATATTTCCAATTTGAAAAACCTGATGAACAAAAAGATGTTTCTTCTTTAATGTTTGCAAGATATATTTTATTATCATGGGACCATTTATCTTCCACTTTAAGGATATTTCCTTTTTTAGAATATTGTGTTCAACAAAGAGATGGCACATAAATAATAATTTTTATCATATTATTTTTTGCTAGAATTATTTTATGTGGGTGGGTAAAAGATATTCTCGCCCCCCACCCCCCCACCTAAACATTTTTTCTTTTGGGGGTGGGGGGGGGGGGGACAAAAGTTACTCTGGCCAACAACCACCCAACATATTTTTTGGGTGGAAAAAAAGATACCCCACCCCCCGGTTCTAACGTGCCTGTTTACATGATTCATTAAAAGCGGTTTAATAAGTATGATTTCTTTGATCCCAAAGCTTTTATAACGAATAAATTAAATTTACGAATTATATCTCAATAACTACACCCTGTATACACTTTAATTATAAATAAATATATATGGTTATCACAGAGTTGCGCAATATTATTACAGAAGTACAGACTTCATTGTATCGTTTGATATGAATTAAATTACTGGACAAAATCAAATCAGATTTTGAAAAGATCTTAGCTTCAAAATAGAATGTGTGTGAAGAGTTTTTGTAGATTTGTGGCAATTATTTACAAAAATATTTCTCAAAATGAAGAATATTACAAAATCAATGTTCCTTCGTCCTTCCAATAGCAAATGCTAATTTACTAACAGCATCAAGCAAAGTATTTTGGATTGTAATGTTGTCATAGAGTGATTATATTTGTGGACTGACTGAATAATAACTGATTTGAAAAGGATTTGAATCAGTTTGCAGGGTACAATAAAGAAATCTTCTTTTGGTAAAACATAATAAAGTGTCGATTTTCAGTTTCCTATTATACATGTATTCAACATTTAGTTAGAATAAATTAATGAAAACTAATAATTTCTTTAATGTTTCCCTAAATTAATAAAAGTAATTTCTAGTTTTTAGTTTTGAGATTTATTTTTAATTTAAAAGAGTGAAACGGAACACTTAAAGTCTAATTAGTGTAACTTTTATTTATATGAACTGTATAATGCATATATAGAAGAATCAAAATCGAAGAAATTTCCTCGAGACGCCGGAAAAAAAATCATCTCAACATTAAAAATTTTTTTGGAATAAAATTACATAAAAATATATTTTATATTGTTCTATAAATAATCGTAAATAATAAAAAAAATCCAATATAAATAAAAATATTATTTTTAAGTAGTAACTTGGAAAAGAAAGAATTTAAAGAATTTAATAATTAAAAAATCATGAAGGATATATTCGAATAATATATTACTTGAACAAAATATATTGTTTAGTTTATGTTAAGAACGCATTATACTTATTTTACCATTCTTATATCTATAACTATGAAAAAGATAAATAAATGATATTATATAAGACAAATAATAATCCCCTTTTCCCAACTAAAATTTAAATAAAGATTAAGTTAATATTTTCTATTAAACTTTATGATATAAAATGGTTACGAACTAATTGCTTAAATATTATATAAGTGCCTGTTTAAATATTACGTCACGCAATTTTAGGTCCTTTTTGTACCCCCCTCATCACTTCGTTACGCTGCATCACCCAGTTTGACCCCCCGCCAACACCCCAAGCGTACGTCTCATGAGGACTACCCCTCCCTCCCTTTCCCAAAAATAAAACAATTCTATTTTATTGTGCTAGCTTTTCCTCAATGACCTTTTATTTAATACACTTTACATGCTCGACCATACACGGGTTTTGAGAGCTTTTTAGGATTTACATACAGGATACAGCATTTCCAAACACAAGTACAACAATTCTTGACGTTTTTGTGATTTGTGTACAAGAAGACAATTAACAAAAACGAGTATAGGCCTTCAATTATTCTTCCGTTTATGTTTTGTGTATATTGGTATATTTTATTGATTGTTTGTCCACACCTAAAATTATCGTCTGCGAATGAGCAATCTTCAAAGAAGTTCCGTTCTGGGCGGTTAATGACTGGAGTACACCAGGCTGTAAAGTGAACAGTTGGAATTGCAAGACCCGTCCCATTTACATCTTCCCCGTCACTCATTCTCTATTAATTATCATCATATATAGGCACACCAGCTCACACACTCGAACTGCAGTAATTCACTTCGGTCGTACCATCGCATGAGTTGTTAAAGCAGCAGTTGATGATGAATCGTGAACTTACATCTCCTCACATTCCAAATAATTTCGCTTTTCTCGACTGGTAATTTTTTGCCACTCTTCATGTTTAACCTTAATTTCGTCATCAACTTTGCGTTGAGAAGTTTCAATAATAAATTAAACAATGTTTACTTCGCGTTGCACGTCAGCTTGTGTGGATTAATTGTTTTGAAACGTTCATTTGTATAATTAAGATATCAAAAAGAAAATAAATTCTATCATTTTAGATATACATACTTGCATAATTATACAACGTAAACTATTTTCAAATATCTTAATTTAAAAAAATTATATGGACAAAAGATTTTTAATTTGAGTTTTAAAATATTGGAAATGAATTTTATTTATTTTTTATTTGATTAGTTATTTATTATTATTTGGTATCATCTATTTCAGCACTAAAAAAAATGTGACGGTACAAAATACAACTCCCCCTCCACTTGCGTGACGTAATATTCGAACAACCCCTAGAAAAATTTACAGCAACCTAATAATAAGTTATTTACACAAATATTCTTACGACCAATGCTCAAACAATGTAAATTAAGAACTTTTTTAACTATAATATTTTCATTGTATAATAATATATACTTCCAATACTTATACTGACAAACAAAAAATTAAATAATTTATTTCATGAAATCATTGTATAATCTGTGATCTGTCATATTTAAAAAGATTTTCAAAAATTTATTTCCAAATGGTTTAAGACCAGATAATTCTGTTGTTGTTCAGTATAAATTGTAAATATTTCTTTCTTTCTTTCTTTCTTTATTTAATTAATAATAGAAACACAATATCAGAGCATGATAAAATGTATTTTCATTACTATAAGTAAGTATATATGTCAAAATATTCAAATAAGCAATATTTCTATATTTCACTATGTTAAAATTAGGATTTTTAAATAATTACATATTTTATAAAAATGTTTTTTTTAGTACAATTAATTAATAAATTGTACTCAAATAAGTAAAATGCTTTTACACTTAATGTAGGATTTAGGGTTCATTTTATTTACCCCAACTACAAATTCCAACCTCTTTAGAACATTTTGGTTCACAGAAATCGACTTCAAACAATTTCATACAGTAATCCATACACTCTTCGAATCTAGCATCGCAATCCTCATCAAAACCGACTTGATTTGTAAGCCTCGGGATGCATAAGGTTACCATGAGACCGAGAAGAAGAAGTTTAGCTGGGAGAGCGGTCACCTGTAAAAGGTAGACATTTGGTAAAAATCAGTTAAAGGCAGTTTTAAAACCAAATAAAAATATTCTTTACTGCGGATGTACACCATTAAAGCTATTTCTAAGTTCAAATTGTCACGATGACTTGAAATATACCTAATTTCTGATATAACACCATCTGTAAAATTTAATTTGTACCATCAGATGACTTTATTAATTAGCTGCTTAATTAAACCCATTTAAAAAAAATTACAGATGAATTAAAAGCGAGGTTATTAATACATATAGTAAATGTTTGGATAATAACAATAATAATTTATTATTTAATTATCATCTAAGCTTAATTTATTTAATGACTATAATATCAATGAGTAAATTAATATAATAAGATTATCTCGGAAAGTGTATATTAAATATGTATATACTATATTACAGATATTATTAAAACAATTATTATAGATGGCATTAGCAGTTTTCGATTTTACTATAAAATGTGTTCCTCCAATCAATTTATAAACATGGGTTATCAAAATTAAAAATCTGCGTTATTTTTTGTCCTGTAGGTAATTTATTGAAATAAAAAAGTATAAAATGATGTCAATATTTTCTATGATATGTGCTAACATTTTTTCCCCATTTGATAAATAATTATTCATATTAAATTTGATATACCTAAACTTTATAAAAATTATGTTATAGAAACTTTAATATCGTTCACTAATATAATAATATTTTCCTTATGTATAGGTTTTGAACGCAATTTTTGAAATGTATCATATTTAATATAATTTTCAATTTCGTTGAATTGAAATTTTTCATTTTGGTTTAATGATTATTCTATTTATTTTGTGAATATTTAAAGTTGTTACAATTTAACAATAAATTTACACGACTTACCTTCATTTTGATAAAATCAATAAAATGTTTAGTTGAAATAAAATGGTAAGACTTGATGATAGAGAACTTTGTTTAAATACCATATTTATAAACTCATATTATGTCAATATATAAATTTGATATTTTAATAACAGGAAACAATTTATAGTTAGAACATCCTAACATTATTGTGGACATGAAATTATTCTGTTTATTTTAAAACTCTACCTTCTAGTTCTATAAGTGGAGATATTTCGTATAGACAAATAACTTCAGTTTTATTATAGGGTACAATCAACACGAACCAGAAGGTCGCTTACATACGGCTTAGCACAGCTGCTGGCCAGGAATGAGGGAGTCCAAGGGTGAGCTCGAATCTGATCCGATACCACACCCTCGGCTTAGCAAACCTTTGTCTAAACCACTAGGCCGTCTAGTTCCCCGAAGATTACACAATTTTGGCTTTGAAACTAAAGAGAAATTTAATTTTAAAGTTGACTTCAATTTTTTTAAATATAAAAAAGTAATATTTTGCTGGGCCCTTTTTCGAGGGCCCATTTTTTTATAAAATATTGTTATAATATACTTTAGTGTAATGTGTTAATTATTGAACTTAAAATGCCAAAATATTTACATATAAAATGATAGTTGGAACTTTCTCAACCAGTTGAGATGTAAACGATTAAAGAACTTTTGAAATGATATTTTAATGTAAAGTGACTTGACTTTCTATAAAAATAATTAATTATCATCATTGATGACCTCAAATTCTAAATAGATTTCGATTAAAAGCAAATTAAATAATAACTTTTGAATGGCTTAAAAGAAACAATTATTTAAGTTTCGTATATCATGCGACCCTGAGGGGCAGATGCAATCCAGAAATCGAGCTTAACGATTTATATAACTTTATGAATAATTAAATTTTTTGATGCTGTTTTTAGTTTGCCAAACCTCTTCATCACCTTTTATAACTATATATATGTTCTCGAACTTTTGACAGATTTCGTACGAATTGATTCGCGTTCATTTTGTAAATATTATTTACAGAAATAAGATTTTAGTCGTTTTTGTTTTATTAAATTAGTATAGTGTAATATCTGAGGTATTTTCTATTCTATCCAGGATATTCTATGAGAAACCAATTTCTCGTTATATTACAATAAATAGAGTGTAATATAATGAGTCAAGTATACTTATGATAAAATTTTTTAAAATATGTAAGTATGCAATTTATTTATTTCAAAATTCAATCCAAATACAATAAAATAAATAGGGCTGTATATGATTATTTAAAAATAGTTTATACACGGATGGCATTGACTGTTGCTTTGATGGCATTGTAAATCTCCTCGCCGCTAGGAATAATGGCCGAAACTGGAGGAATAAAACCGGCACCGCCTCGATTGCGTCCAGGACGAAGTTCGAAGGTGTATGCATAATTTATGCCAGCTTTGATCTTTACCCAATCGTAAGATCCTCCAGCAGCTGCGTCTGAAGATGTAAAAAGATGACATAATTTTTTATTAGAAGCAATAATAGGATTAGTATAGAACATATTTATCAATTCTACAACAATGAGAACAAATAAAATATGTAAATAACATACATAAAAGCTGGGGTGGTGAACCTATTTCAAACCGGACTTTGTGTGTATTGTATAGAGCTTGGTTTCCGATTCTTGCAACACGAAGCTGAAAAGAAATACTATATCAATGAATTTTTTAATGAACATCAAAATAAATAATGTATCTAAAATATTCCTATATATTTAATATCAACTCAATTTTATTACGAATTGCTCCGTTTCGATATATATCCTTCAACTAAAAATATCAGTAAAAGAAAGTTCGAATAAATTACATAAACAGCATATATTATTTTTGTTACCTGCAACGCAATAATGTCATAATTATTTTTGTTACCTGCAACGCAATAATGTCATAATTATTTTTTTAAATAAAATTGACATTTTACAACAGATAAAAGCTATCTACCTTGAATAAATTGCTTTTTTGTCACAATACGCGCTTTACAGAAGCTATTGGTATGAAACAATATTTTGGTAACTTACAAGTTCATCATTGTCAGCGGGAAGTTGTGAGGTATAGGCGTACGGAACGAGCCAAAGTTGACTGTAGGAATGAGTGGATAGGTAGAGTTTAAGACGATCCTTGATCTTCAAAATATGATCCCGCATGTTCTGAGTTTCTGGCTCCGAGAAGGCGTAGGGACCACGGTAGAGATCGGAACATGAATTGCCACTTGTGCTGGGTCCTGAAAGTATCGAAATATAAGGAAATAAATTAGAAAATTAATCACGTATTATTTTAGCAGAAATTGTTTTACATAACATTACAAATTAAATATTTTTTTGACAAACTTCTATAATTTAAATTAGTTAAAGAATACATAGCGAAACCGAACTATTCAACATTAATAGACAATGTTATTACCTCCAAAATCTGCATCAAAGTTTCGATTAGGATCAGCACCGTAACATATACCGTATGGCTTTCTTGTTTTGCGCCAAAGACGAGTCTACAATAATTATGCAAACAGTACAAAAGAAAAAACACGAGCTCAAATTTGGAACCTCAATGCTATAACTAAGCTCCAACAATTAACATCTATCAAAAAAAAAATATTATCAAACTTGTTAATTTGTCTGAACTAGTAGAGTGTTTTTTTAGAAATGTATAAATATAGAACATCTCAAGATACATAACTTAGTTTATCTTTGTAAAAAATTGAAGTACGTAATCGTAATAAAACATTTTTTATAGTTTACGGATTCATTCCTCTCTAAAAAATATAATTGTATAATAAAAATTATTTAATATTTAACATTTAACATTTTGTCTCATTTTATGATATATTATTTCAATTAACAATTAATAAAAAAATAGACTTACTCGTTGGTTTAAGAAAGTATATTCATAACCGTCTGGATTGACGACTGGGAGAAATTGAAACTCAAACCTGTCAAGAAGACTCTTTGCTTCACTCTCTCCACTTGCATAATCTTTTGCAAGCTGAAATGAACGAATAGAAAGTCTAGTTTTAATCAGCTAAAATAATAAATATATACAAGTAAAATTATTAATTGATTTTAATTATTACTTATTCTATAAAAAAATAACAATTTGATTTCATTAAATTACAAATGGTTGTCCTGTTTACTTGATTCATAACGTAAATAATGGTTGCTGGGGCCAACCATTCTCGGGCGTGAATCCCGGCATCGATCCAGATAATCGGTTTGTTGGGTCCAGTCGCCATCTGTAAACGGACGATAAAGAAATAAATGTTGCTGATTTGTTCACTGACTAATTATTATGAATGTAAGACATGCTTTAAAACATTAAAAATGATTGAATTTAGTCAAATTTTTGAAAAATAGAATATTGATTTTGTCAAATAGCAAAGAAGTCTTTTTTTAAATATGTTTTTTATTTTAGTATAGAATGTTTTTGACTGACTTTACCTTTAGAACTTGCATTTTTCGTCCTTCATATGACCTTCCGATATCGAACACAGATAAGAAATTGTATCGTCGAGCCATTGTAGACATCCACGATTTGATCTGAAATTGAATACAATTACAACTATCTACTGTTTTAACTAAATTTAAATTATTTGTTTAACCGACTCCATATATCGTTGAAAACTTACAATTTTTTTTAATTGTTAATATCATTTAAATAAAACCGTCAATTATAATCGCTCATTGTTTTATAGTGCTTTCTTCATTAAAATAAATATGTACAACAATATTGTTTGATATAAATTGACCTTTTAATATTAAATTTTATTTGCTATTAATGTGAAATTGTTTTCATAAAATTTATGGACAGTATAGAAAAAGTCGTGCAATTAATTGATTTTTAATTTTCAGAATTAATTTCTGTACTTACGTCAGCATTTCTAGCGAAAGTGCCAACTACATTATCCCCTAAAGCACGGAATTTCTTTCGCATAATCAAATTGTTGTTAGCTGTAGTTTCATCTCGAATGAGTCTAAAGTGACATGAAGTATTCATGAAAAATTGTTATACAAAGGTGCAGTACTTGCAAAATATAAGTATTAAGAATTTATCGGAACTTTGTTAAAAAATATATTTTTTATTTACTTTCCAACATTTTCGATAGTAATCTTGAACTTGAGACCCTGTTCATGAATAAACTGAACGACTTCATCGTATTGCTCAGGAGATACAAGAATGTCGGTGGGAACATGAAAGCTAGGACCTGCCCAGAAATCCAGCTGAATGAAAAAGATTTAATGAATTAATTATAAATAAACTTACATTTAAATTCTAATTAATACATAAAAGTGTGGTTAATGTTATATATTTTTGTTTATATTGTTTCTAAAAGAAAATCCTGCAATATTAAAAGTATACTTACTATATTCTTCTCACCAAAATCCTCAAAGGCTTTTCTTTGTTCTTCTGTGCTCAGTTTTACTTGAAGCACTTTATATCTTAACAGAAATTAAATAAAGTTTTTTACTTACTTAGACTCATTTCTTAAATAAAATACTATCTTTGACTGTACAGTATAATTCAAGAAAACTCACCCTTCATAATCTTTTGAAGCATGAATCACGGACAATCCACACAGAGCGCCAATTAAAAGAGCGCAATAAACGTTGCGCATATTGTTTATCCAGACTAAAAATACGCTTCTAATGATTGAAACTGTTGAGATATTTAAAAGTTATGCTTTTATACTCATAAAAAATCGGATAATTAATTGATCACATGGAAACTCTCTCAATGATATCTCAAGTTTTAACCTTATGCCAAAAATACACGAGTTTTAATTACGTTAATATAACCAGTGACTGATAATAGGAATATAAAGATTGGTCGGCTATAACTTGGTAAATAAACATTTCTTTTGAACTTTTTCTCACACAGATAATTCTCGATTTCTATAATAGCATTAGTATGTGTTATCTAATTAAATTTTTCTTTGAAATGCACGTATTAAAATACAAGATTATATGATGTTGAAATAATTTTTAACTTGTTAACACGATAGAATATACTTTGATTTCGTAATATTTTTTAAAAATCGAACACTCAAATTCGTCAAAAGTTAAAAATTTAGAGTTAATTATGTCTACCGGTTTCAGAAAGTTTCAAATTGTTATGTTCTGGATTAGTAAAAGGGCAAAAATGAGGGGTACAAAAGTATTTCCCACATGAGAGATGATTGTGAAGATTCGGATCGTTAGTCGATAGTATTATTGATTTTAATAACCATACAGTTTAGTAGCCCCGCAATTATTATGTATTTGTAAACAAAATTATCGCTCGCAATCATCTTATAATTGATTATAACACAACAACTTTTAATATTGTATCAAGATATTTAAAAAAAGTATTTTCGAAATTTGATAAAGATTTCCTTAGTAATTATTAAAAATGACAAATAAAATTATAAGGTGATTTTTAAAATGCTATATTTATTTATACAATTTACAGCATGTTTGCAAAACCAAATAAAATAAAACTAATTTAAAAAGTTTTCAAAATTTTGAAACTTATAGAATAGAAATCTTACAACAGACGTGATTAATCTATGTACAAACATTTATAAAAACGGTTGGAGCATAAGTTAATACAACTAATGGCGGCCGAGAAACCATTTTCCATTTCCATGCAGGGAGCTGTACAAATAGTATTTTTATCTTGACAGTACTTCACTTTTTTGTCCATTGCAGATGATGCAACAACAGCACCAATACACATCATTGTCACGAATAAAATCAAGATCTAAAAAATATAAATAAAATTTGATTAATATTAGATTGTTTGCTTTAAAATTATTGTTTTTTGTTTGGTTAGGGTAAATTTTTTAAATTTATAATTTTATAAAACTTAATTAAATGTAAAGCAAATAAAATGGAATTATATAAAACTAGTTTTTGGAACTATTCTTCAACTGAATATTATATTATGTTGAAGTAGGAAATTTAATTAACGGAAATTTCACTATCTATAATAACTAATTAAGTAAATAATATTATTGCTTATTATAGATACCTACTGAAATTTTAGTGCTTTCAGTAAATCACTTCTTTATTCTATAATTTCCATTGATTTGTATTAATTCATTTTCTTTAATCAAATAAAATGACAAATTGTAAAGACGTGATCGTATAACCAATGGAGCAACATTTATTATTTTATATTTGTCGGAAGATTCTGAAAGATATTGAACTGATTCTTCTATTTTATTATAAACACAATTTTGTATAATGTGTATTATATATAATTTATATTTAAAATATAATCTATACGTATCGTAATTAAATATTAAAATGAAAGAATTAAACGATTAGCCTTGATAAAAGTGCGTGTTTTTTTTACTGGATATTTTTAATTAATGATTGAAATTCCTTCTAAAGATAATAATACTTATATATTACAATACTTAATCATTAGAACTGAAAAGCAATTATATCTTAAAGAAATATTATTTTAAAAATGAATATTATATAAATTTTTAACTGACCTTCATATCGAAAAATACAAGTTTAGTAGGAATATTGTAACTTTTGATATTAATTATTTAAATACATATATATATATATATTGGTATCTTTAAAGTTATACCTAATAACAGGAAACAATTATAAAATCTATGTATGGTGAAGCCTACAATTTCTGTTTTCCAAGTATTTATATGCTAAATCAAAGTATTTTGAAATTAAATAATTGCCTTATCCATTTTCTAAACTATATCTAAATATTTGTTAGTTTAAGGGGTGGGTGTTCTGTTACATTTACAATACTTCAGAATAAATACATTTAAAGTTAAATCAAAACACTATATAGGATATAAAATAAATAAATAAATAAATAAATAAATAAATAAATAAATAAATAAATAAATAAATAAATAAA
>JAUZNC010036880.1:31754-51561 GCA_034780395.1 Vannuccia rotundouncinata | reverse complement strand
TTACCTACTTTATAAGTTCTGGATTTCTACTTCGAAGTCTAGTGTAAATACATAGTCTATATACTTGCGATATCTTTCTGGCATAGGTATACATGTTGTACATTTCAGAGAAAGTTCTAAATATACCCCTGGGATTGTATATATATATATAATTGCTCTATATAGCTGAATATGTATAATAATTGTTGTCCACAAGTTAAAAGTTAGTGATTTGTGTTTATAAAATATGCACGATCCGATCATATTTTGACGATGGATTTTTTTTCTATGATGTTCAAATAATTTAGAAATTCGTTAAAAAACATACATACCAATTGTAATTTCACCAAAAACTGACACTATATATATTTTATCGTGATATAATTTAAGATTTTTTTTTAGAAATTTTAAGAAGAACAAATAATTTTACAGGGAAAAATATAAAACATTTAAGGTACGTTTTTTAAAATGTTTACCAAATGGAAAAGAAAAAACAACTTCACAGAAACTGATTTAATTAAATATTAGAATTCATAACCTCATTACGAATTGTTTCTGCATAGTGCAAAGATAACATAATATAATGACGTCATTAACCTATAAAGAAGCATCCGATTGTATAGACGATATATATAGACGATAGGTGTACAGCTAATTGGTCCATATTATAAATTTTAATGAATCATTGATATAATGGTGATAAGAAAAGGTTTATATATTATAGGTATAGCAATGAATCTTATATATAGTGTTTAACCTTTTAAAACGTGACCTAAAATCACAAAGTGTTGTCATAATAGCAACCACAACAATTAAGTTATTTAAGAATGTTGCACTTAGACTATATATTGCTAACAAAGTTATAGTCAGAAATAGAAAACCTAACACGTATACAGAACTATTAGAATGGTAATAAAAACGTGTTGGAATATAATATAATATAAACAGAGTCAATATTTACTGAGGCGATTAATTGGTATAGCGTCTTAAATTACTGAAGTTACCAAAAATTGACTTTCCGATTGTAGATTTTTAAAGAAATAATATATATACAGGAATACATTGAGTATAGATATGTGATGTAACATTATTGAAACCATATATTATAGTTCAGAAGACTTATAGTTATCTTAATTAAAAAAGTATCGTGTATATATTTTGTTCTGATAAAAATCTTCATTAATCAAAATAAAATATTAATTAGTTTTAAAAATCAAATCAAAAACAATTAAGCTTCTATAGAAAAAATAATATATTAAATCATTCATATATAGAACATTCGGCCTTGCGCCATTATCAAGAATAATATACAAATTTACATTTGGTATAGAGAAAGAGACAACTACAATCTGTCTACCTCAAAGAACACTATCGAAAATTACATACTCTTGGATATGAAAAGGCATCGGTTATGACAGCACATCATATAATACACTATGTTCTATATAATAATATCAAAAAATTATTTAGTTTTTTTGGTTTTAAATATCAATATAAAAGAAATACACAGCTTTAAAAAGAAATCCCACAAATATTTTAATATACAGATTACATCCAAGACTCATAATTAAGTATATTAAAAAATTATTTCTATGTAATTTTAATTTTTTTTTAATTTCTAAAAAAGGTTTTAATTTATAAATAGTAAACATTTAGGTTTGTTATATATGTCCTCAAAGTCCCTCAGCAATTTATAATTCAGATCATTAACCTTTTCTTTACGGTCTAACATATATCCATCAATCAAGCGAGACGATGGGTGGAGATCTTTAAAGCGATGATTTATGATGAGTTAATAGTATAAATTCTATTGACTTGACTAATTTTTAAGGTTAAAGCTAATTAATCACGTAATTTTGAATTATCTATTAATATAAATGACATTCTTGACTTTATTTAAGTGACTTATTTGACTTTATACATTCGATTTGCAATGTTTTTCAACTGACCTATTTCATTTGACCTTTCAATTTAACTATATGATATGAAACCACGATTCTATGCATTATTGGATCTTTGAAAAATATTGTACATTAATTCAAATCGGTAATAATAATTAATTATATTCGACTATATCAACTACGCATATAATTGGAATTGCAATTACTGCATAAGAGAATACCATCCGTCTTTTGGAAATAAATTAAATATAAACGTGAACTTCTATATGTCCGAATATTCTTCGCGAGAAAGAAAAATCAATAAAATTAGATTTTTCAAATATCATTAATCTTAGACACTATAATTGTTATTGGGTCAATACAATTAAATAAACAGCTGTAATAATCGTTCATAAGGCAATACAACCAAGGGTATATATTATGTTGAAACAAAAAAAATTATACCAAATTGTTTATTTAAGAAACAATTTCACTAAATGACACATGAATATAATATATGAACGAAATATTTTTACTAACATCGTTGAGTTAAAATCGATTCATACCCACAGAGCTTTAAAATATAGTGAAAATGGTAACAATTAAAAAACATCTGTTTTATTTTTTGCACGGAAATATTTTACTTATTTTCATTGAAATATATTAGAAGATTCTATTTAATACTATCAAATTTTAAAACGTCATAACTAATATAGAAAATCGATATTATTGGCTTTGCTTAATCAATAGAAAAGTCACCCGCATTATTATTGACAAAAGAGGGAGTTTGTGAGTCTTGCCTGGGAAGATAGCTGAGTCCCCTGGAGCCACACTTCATCGTGGAAACCCGATCTCCATCGTCGGAACCGTGCATGGAGGGTGACGGTTCCCGTATCACAGTGGAGAAGGGGGGTTGCGTCTGTGTGATGAGGCTGTAGTTGCTCGCCTCGGTGTTCTTAAAGTTGCGGGGATGCATACCGTTGAGGACATGGGGAAGGGGTGGCGAGGTGGCCTGATAGCTTCCGGGTTGTTGCTGGTGTCGGTTGGAGTTAAGGAGGATTTTGAGCCTGTGATTCTCCAGTCGGAGGTTTTCAATCTGGCGAAATAAAAACACTCAAAGCGGTATGTTACTAAAACTAACACTGCAGCAATTTATAAGAATATGTAACCTCTTCCTCCATCCTTCTCATCGTCTCGGCATCGGCCGCACAGGCAGGTATATACCTCTGAGGCACAACTGTACCGCCACTATTCTGCCCCTCTTTGCAGTAACCAGGGGTGACGGGACCGACTGGTCGCACTGTGACGTTCTGCTTGCCACTGGACCGTGACCGCTGATGTCTTGGTGTGGACCCGTAGAGGAGGTGGCTTGGACCTTGGGAAGACACAACCATACGTTGTGGGCCGGACACGCTGGACTCCATGTGATGCTTGTTAGCTGGACGATGCAAGGTTGGTGGGGAAGGCATGGCGCCGAGTCTTGTGTCGTAGTAGCGGAGGAGTGCGTACTGACTGTTCTGGGTAGGGTCCTCTCGATTCATTTTGGGAGTCGGGGTGCTCTTTTGTGCTGCAGATTATGACACGAAGGAATTCCCTTTTAGCATATACGTTTATTTATTTATGACAAATTTGGTGCGGACGTAGTTTGATGAAATTTATAGCATTTAGAGAGATATAAATTCAATAACAAGTTAACTGTTTTGGAGATGGGTTTGTTTTGTATTTTAACAAAAAGCGAAAAGATTGTAAAATTATGTAAATTAATTAAGGTGTACTGTTAAAATTATAAAATCGATGTGTAACAAAATAGGTATATAGGTGCACATGATTATAAGTTAACCGTACAAATACATTTTCGCATTCTATAATTACTATACTGGGTGTATACAAAAAGGAGAATATAACAGATTTAACGTCGCATAATCAATTGAATTCTATATATGTGACAGTATTTTACAGCTGCGAATTCATTAATTATCAAAATTATCTAATTGTCAAAAAATAGAAATATATCCCATTAAAGCAATTTTAGAGAATATACATAATCTAATATATAAATTATTAACAGTACACTTTATTATATATTTCATTTGTAACTTCTTTGTTTCTAATTAAATTTATGAGGCCAACTGCAGTGACAAAAGTTGAAAATAAGATGGATCTTTAATCATCAATTTAATATTTGGAACAGCAGCAGGGCGTTGTATTTTTACTTTAAATTCTCAGTGTAAAACACTGAAATAAGTCTGCACAAACAACATAATATCGTTTCACTGAGGAGATAAATGTTGACGTAGTTGATTGCTTAATTTAATTTGAACTTTCATGAAAAGTATATAAAGCAACTAAACTGATTCTTCTTCTTTAATACACACATATATATCTTTAATATAATAAAATGAGTATATACATATTTTTTCATAGCTTTTGCTCTTCCTCGTATTATAAAAAAATGTCATTAATATTTAATCGAAGACATCCGTTACAACTGAATTATTTAGTCTTCAAATCATACAGTCTATATATACGCAAGAAATTTCGTATAAATATATTAATATTATACACATAAAATTAATACACAAATATACATATTTATAAATGTAAAATTTCAGGTATATATTTCAAACTTTTAAATGATTCTATATAATTATTAGCTATAACAGTTAGCTTTAAAAATATTAGTACCTATATACATTTTTAAAAACATCTCAATGAAATTATTTGCCAAAATCATACCCATTTATTAATCAAAACGAATTACTCTAAATGAAATCTGATCAAAAATAATTCGAGTGAATTAAGTCAACATAATATGTTTTATATTAATTTATATTAATATAGCTAAGTATACGAATTTTGCGATGATCTTTACAGATATAGAAAATAGCTTTAATAACATGCAAATAGCTTTTTAAAACTACACATACATAATTGAGACACTTAAAAATATATATTGTATAACTTTATAATAAAAAAATCAACAATAAACGTGATTGATAATGTAAAATTGAAATAATTACATTTCTTTTAACTTCAGCAAAAGCCAATTGTATCAAAATGCATTTGAAGGTAGATAATATCTTCTACAGACAATGGGACTTAGTGAATATAACTCGAAAATCGCAATAACTTACATATATTTGATCACAAGAAGGTTGGGTCACGTGATGATATTGTTTCACAGTATATCCTGTAATATTGACAAAAAGGCTGCACATCAAATAAAACTGCGAAGCACACTTACAAAATGTAGGTTCTCCTTTGAAAAATCCGATATGAATTTATATATATGGTTCACTTTGGATGTTGTCAAACAGCACGTTATAGTAATCCAATAAGGTATTAGATCAGAAACTGCCCGCACCACTATCTGTATAGTCAGTCATATGAGCAGTTGCGCACTGCTTTTGTTTTCAGACAATCCAAAAGAAAGACATCAATTGATACACGTACTTCTAAAATCACGCTACAAAAACGTAGAATTGTATATAATCAGAAAGAATAATAGTATGCTACTTAAGTGAGCTGCGAATAGGCTTGAACTATAATTTACTAAACCACCTGCTGATTCCTAGGAGTGTTATACGATGATTAGGAAATAAATCGAAGAAGTCAACAAACATGTCTGTATATTAATATAAAATGTCTTCGTCACCGTCTAAAAATATCATTAGTGATTAACAGGTATTTGACCATAAGCACAATATTACACAAAGACGCTCCCCTCATTCAAATGCCTCATCCTTACAAATCATCTTAGAGCTTGATGTAGAAACAGGCATACGACGACGATAATGCAATAAAGGACGAACAGCGGAGATCCATCACTTGTGTGGTGTCTATTATAGGCACAGTCTATAGGAACCAATCATTCATATTCTGAGAAAAATTGGGTACATAATCTAGTTTTCGATTTGCATCCTCCACGCACCAACCAAACCTACCTGTCTGTGTATGCACATTGATAACATCTCCAAATGTGTCGCACAACTGAATCAAGTATGCAAGTCTAAACAGGCCCCGTGTTGACACATTACGCTTGCCAACTTACACAAGGTACTTGAATCCTACAACGGAAATAGTGCCATCGGGAGGAAAACCAATTGCCTTTTTGTTTATATAACTTTGGAATGATGATCGAGTATTTTCTATATCCGTTTATATATAGTACTTTAAAAAAATGTTAACAGATGGAAAGAATGGGTAACTATTTCAAATTCAAAAAAGAGATTTGGGTATATACAAATTAAGGAATTTTTAATATAATCTTCTATCGATAAAATATCCAAGAAAAATATTAAACTGAAGCTTTTTAGAATAACATAAAATTATATTAGAACAGAATACACTTATATATCAATAAAGATAAGCTAAAAAACATCGGAAATGTACTGTAGATGTAAAGCGACATCAACTTATTCAAAAGTTTTTACTAAAGTACGCCGGATTCAATATTTTCGACGCAGGGTCATATTTTAAAAGCTACAGAATGTTATAAATTTTAATTCAAGGAGGATAATTATATCCAGGCCCTTCGCAATTTCATTTTTATTATATTTCATAGGAACACAATAAAGTACACAAATGCTATCTGTTTGGTATTTTATAATATGCACGGACAAAGTAAACAATTTTTATAAACAATACGAAATATATCAATCATGTAAATAACGTTATCTGACTTTAATGCTTGTGGCATCATTTCATATAATTAAAAGGAAAAACTCCGCAGCTAAAACAAAACCACATTTATAAATAAAAGTAAAAAGAAACAGAACAAAAAACGAAGCACTAAATTAAAGTATTAGACGAAACTTCTTAATTATAGCCAGAACAAAAATTGTTAAGAGAAAAATTCAAATATTAGAAAATAAAATTTATTCAAAAATAAAATAATAATATTATAAAGGAATTAGTTGAAAAGATATGTACATAGAAAGGTTAGAGTCAAAATTAATAATGCATTCGGTACAATAAACCGATTTCGATTACAGACATTAGGTCTTATAATGACGTTAAGGCTCCAGTGTTGTCATGACAAAATCTGCAATTTTAATCTCTGAATAATCTGTTTAGAATGTGAACAATGCCGATTATGAATAAATTGTAATAAACAAATTTAACATATATTATATTAATGTCTAAATTAATTAGTTCAGTGATTAAAATTAACCAAACAACGTAGCAAATCCAAAGTCTTTAAATTAATAATTATGATGAAATGAGAAATTGGACACGATGATGTTTTCTATATCGTTGTAAATCTAACCATTATAAAAAAGTCAATTCTATAATTGAAACAATACAAACACCTTTTCCCTTTTGTTCAGTTTCTATATTTAAATGAATTGATTCCTAAGAAGTGTGACTCCCCTCATTTCAGAATTTACTCTTTAAATGATCCAAATGTAGCGATTCAGTTGCGTCTTTCAGATTGAACATATGATGCTCTATTCGATCCGTGATCTTCTTCCGAGCCTCTATCGAAGAGATCTCCTTCGCCCTATAGAGGTCCACCAGATCGGCCACATGAATAGGTTCACCCACACAGACTGTGATCCGATAACGGTGGAGCAAACTGGCCATGATATACCACAAGTAAGGCTTCTTCATTGGGTTGATCTGTTCAAAGCCACAGTGCCAGATGGGCAAGACAATAGGCGTCTGTGAATGACCAGAAATAGTAAATGAAATAATTTATTTTGTGGAAAGCAATTTATTATGTGAAGTATTGTGAATTCATTGGTTTTATGAGATATAGTGTATCAAATGTTATACTAACTGGTGCCATTTTGATTACTTCTTAAGGCATAATAATATAAATTAGTCGAAAATGGCACCATCCCAAACAAAAACAATTGGTAGCAAGATATTATATTTAATTTAAATACGAAGAAATCCAATATTAATTAGAAAAAGAAAATTAGTGAATTATAAATAATTCTATCCTTGTTGTATTTTATTATGTAAACAATAAACAAACTTATATTATCAACCAATGTATTACAAGATACAATATCTTAAATGGTCGGACACCCAATAACCTGTATCCGCAATGAACAATTATTTATAGAAGTACTGTTTATTAATATCTCAAGAACCAAGAATTCGCAGCTATATTTTAAATAATATAGCAGAATAACCACCATGCATTTTCCCGACAAACTTCATGACTATATTAGAGAGGTAACTTTGCTGTCCCATAAGAACGTAGAATTTGTTGTAAAATTTTAATTTGTTAAAGCTATATATATATATAGTGAGGATAACATTATTCTTGATAAATGTTCAATACAAATTTTAAAAAGATAGGATATAGCTAAATCTTTCGGTAAGATATCAAATACATTTCATAAATTGCATTCAGATGCATAGTTTTTACTTTCTACTATTTATTTCCTAACGGTATGTTATTACCATCAGGGATCTATAAAAAATATACACTGACAAAACACACATATTATTACATTCACTCCATTTATTGGAGAAATTCTACAATGTGGGATTATTTTTACTGTAAAAGAAGACACCAAGCACCGATGAAAAATTACAAAATTCACTATCAGCTGAGCTTATTTGACAGATAAAATTTCTCATATCCTACTTTTTATCTAGCCAGACTTGTATATCTATAAAAAGCAGAATAATATATATTTTATAGTTAAGATGGAATATTTATTAATAGATTAATAGATCAATGTAGAATACTAAAACTATACGAAACTTATAAGCCATAAGAAAAAGCCAGAAATAAAGGTATTTAACAAATTTATCATTTTGACAGATGGGTGTATGAAAGGTGCATAAGAGACGTAACTTGAAAAGATGGATATTGTAAATGTGTAAGTGTTACGATATATGTTAGATATGTACTGTGTGTTCTACAAATTTGTATTAATGAAAAATTAAAAATATAAACATAGAATACCAAAACACTGATTTAGAACTAGGATTATGTTGATATATAACCCAAATTGTAATACATTGAAAATTCAATAATTATATTTAATTATTCTCATTACAACAATATATTACTTGTTCCTTTATAAGTAATGTAAATTATAAGTTAGAATTATAACATAAAACTTGCTTTCTACCGATATCATGTTTTCTTGAGTTGCCCTTTCAGAAGTTACGAATTGTAAAATGTCGTAGTTTAAAAATAAACTTTAAAACTGCTAACCTAAGTTTATGTTCTTCAGTTTAGTAAATCGAAAATGCTGGTTCAACAAATAAAATGTTATCAACTTATCACAAAAGTTTTGACAAATATAAAATATTTACCATCAAGGCAATCACCCACCTTCTGTGAATCAGCTATCAGTCGACCTACACCCCACTTAAACCGAATCAGTTTCTCCCGCTCTAAATCGTCTCCGAACATGACTCGGCCCTGTGGCAGCAGCTGTACCCAACCATCGTCCCCTAGTCGGTCCAGGAGGAACTCCATACCCGGCTGATACACACCCTCCCCCTGGAAAAGTAGTTGCCCTGTATCTCGGCAGCGGATATTCCTCCACACACCTGCGCATTTGCCCAGTGTAAAGAAGCTAGCATAGGGACGGTTGATGAAAAGGATATCGCCGGCTACGCCTGTCCAGCGCACGAAGCAGCCTAGATAAAGGACGGGAGAGGAACAATAAAAAGCTTGCCTTACTACACATAAAAATAAATTACATTAATAAGATTTTACGAATCATATTCACCATTAAAAAGATCTCGCAATCGAAGAACATAAGTCCAAAGAAGTGGTTCATCCAAATTGCAGGAATGATTGGCTACTGTAATAAGAGGTATCCCTTTGGGACGATCATGTAATGCAGCTAATAGTCGAGATTTGTTGTGTATTTTCACACAGTGACGAGTCATAAAGAGTTTAGCCAATCCACCGAAAAATGCGCAAGTTATTCCCTGGGCCAGCCTTCTAGTTCTACTGAGGGTTCCAGCTCTAGCTAGCGACTGGGTAATATACTGAAATTGCTTTGGTGTTCGACCTTTGACTTGTGTAGATTGTTTCGGCGAATTTGTCTTTTTATCCATATTCAAAGAGGCTAAGTAAAAAGAAAACGACAAATCATGTTGACTGTAATAAGAAAACTTGTCAATATTAAATTATTAAAAATAATGTTGTCCAAATATGAATTCAAACAAATACATTTTGATATAAAGTGAAGTCATTCTACAATAAAACATTTTTTTAAACTATAAAAAATTGTTACATTAAGATACCAAAAGGCTATATAGAATGACCTTGACACCATTTAACATTGAAAAGGTCAATCCGTGACATTGATATAAGATTGACAGCTACAAGTGCAGTACGTTACAAATCTAACCATCAATAAGGCCTGTGTATTCATTATAAACAGGGGTGACAATCTTTTCAACTATCAACATTTGGCTTTAACAGTGAAAATATGATGTAAACTATGAATAAAGTATTGAAAATTTTTATTGGTCACAACAGGAAATAATTCATAACTTTAAAATTATCATCAAATTTATAACAATTATAAATAAAATAACAAAAAATAACCATCATCATATAATTAAATAACATTGAGAAAATTGAATTGGACAATAATAGAATTTTGATAACAGTAAAATTATAAGAAATCTTTTAGTAAAATGTAATTACATAAATACACTAAATTTCAGAATCGAATATGGTGCTTACTTTTGTGTTGTCCAGTAATAAAATAATATATATATATATATATGAGTGTGTATGGGGTCAATACCGAACATTTCATCACACTTTCTTTTAGTATATTTGAACGAAAGTAAATAGTATAACAGACTAGATCTATTTCTAATGGAGAACAAGAACTTAAAGTATATAAAAAAAGTATTAAAAAAGAATATAAGGAAGTAATTATTTACAGAAACACACCAATACGGGAGAGAAAGGTCTCATGATTAATAGTTCGATTTGTATACAAACAAGATGTACAATAAACAGATAAAAACTACCTATAATTTAATTTATACCTTTTAACATCTTGAGAAAAATTAATATTTTCTTTCATGTATAATTTATTATTATTATTAAGTGTATAAATTAGTAGATCTATACTGAAAGCCAAAAAATTTCTAATTAATAAGATGGAAACAAAGCACAAAAAATGGATTGCTTTTTCAAATTCTATTATTCAGGATTTCATTACTGAGTAAACTGTACTCACAAATTGGTTTTGACACAAAATGTTATTTTAACAAATTATTTTTCCCTCTTATAGAAAAACCATTGCTTATAATGAGCTATTTTTATTCTCCAGCCAAACTAATTGTAAATAGTCTACAGTAACTTAAAATTAATTAGTAAAATAGATACATGAGTGCAGAGTAAATTTTTGTAGTAATGTAAAAAATTAATAGTTAATTTTAACAGGTGATTATATTAGTGTTTACTTTCCTATTTTTGATTACAATCTGTTTTTATATTAATGGCATTGAATATATAAACAAGGTCACTTTGGATCCACAGTATAATAACAGACTAAAAAACAGATTTACAGATACTATATCCATGTCTTTAAAAATGATGAATATTATTTCTACAAACAATTAAAACAATCTACTAAACCACCTTAAATGTAAAATTTTAAAATTATCTATTTCAATAGTTAATACAGTCGAATTCGCTTGTTAAGGCACAAGCTAAAAGCACTGCCAAAATGAAAAAAATCGAATAGGAAAAAAAATCGCACCTCATTAACCTTATAAAACCTGGAGTATTTTAATAGTAACCATAATATTTTGGTCCTCTTTGGACTCACTTTTGATTAAGTTAGGATGAGAAGTAGAATTCTCGACCAGACAATGGCGTTTTATTTCTTCTTTCGTCGCTCATCCCTCTAATAGTAGAGTATTGTCGAGCCGCTTTTTGAAAGTATCTACAGATAGGGATGTAGCAATTTCATCTGATAGACTATTCCACTTCTGAACAGTTGCTGGATAGAAAGAGTTTTGATGGGCACCGATCTTTGAAGGTGGTACTTTGAAGCATATGCTGTGACCTCTAGTAGGTAGCGTGTTCTCCCTCAGGTGACGGTTTGTAGGGAGTGCTATTTTTTGTTGATTCCGCAGTACAGTATTTTGAGTTTTGTTCTAAGACGTCGAGTTTGCAGTGTGTGCCACTTCAGGTCCTTTACTATTCTTGAGGTACTCATAGTTGGGTTATAGTTACCGGTAATGTATCTTGCTGCACATTTCTGGACTTACTTAAGTTTCTTTATATTCCTTTTAGTATGTGGATCCCAAGCCACTGATGCATATTCAAGTGAAGGGCATACCAGTGTAGTGTAACACTTTTTTTTTTACTTTTCGTGGGCAATGGTAAGTATTCCGCATGATGAAGAATAGTGTTCTTTTTGACTTCATTGTAACGTTATCAGTGTGTTTATTCCAGGATAAGTTGGACGATATGGTTACACCAAGGTACTTGGCATCATTGACAATTTTTATCACATTTTCGTGAATAGAATATTCAGTTAACACTGGAGATTTTTCGTTTGTAATTCTGATGAATTTGCATTTGCATTTGAATTTGCATTTGCATATTGAAAGACATTTGAAAAGTTTGTTCCCATGATTGAAGTTTATTAAGGTCGTCTTTTAGCATAACAGAATCCTCCATTGATAATATGGATTTATAAACGAGACTGTCATCAGCGAACAGTTTTACTGTTGAACTAATATGTTGAGGCATATCGTTACATTAATCATTCTGTATGATCTGATCCTAATCAGTTTGTATTTTATTAAATATTTAAATTTATAAAAAATGCTTTTGTAAATTCAGTTTGTATAAAATGAAAATATGTATGGATTTAATGTACAAATTGCCATTAAATTAATTTTCATATTTTTGGTAGTTTTCCCAGGATAGCTGAGTCACACTGCCATTTAAACTTTGCAGATTCTTCTGCAGCTCGTTTAATACAGCATTATCATGAGTTGTTCACAGCCCCCCTTCTTTTAGCTTCCAACCCAGCTTTGTAAATAGAAATGGTCTCGATAGCCTTGTAGAATCTTTTAGCTTCTTTAACGTATCTTGCCCCTGCCATTCATTTTCAATCATTTCGAGCTCCATTACTTACAGTCCATTCTTCATTTGGCAATTGTTTCATCTCATTTTTCCTTGTGACGTTTTGCAAGGCCTTCTCTTCCTTGGTGGTGGCTTGTGCTTGCTCTTCATTATATTTTTGTTTATTTTTTTTGTATGCATGTCTTCTTTGTATTTTCCATATGCTCCTCCACAAGACAAAACCAATTTGAGGAAGAGTGATATTGTGTGCAGATAAATTTCTGGTTTTCATATAGCTTTTTGCTTAGAAGGACATTTCTTTGTGCATCAACTGTTAAGTTTTAGTTTTTTAGGATCTGTTATGTACTTTATAAGTACTTAGTCAAACTTAGAACTAAGTACCTCTAAGCACCTGTATGAACCCTGATGTTTTTCATTCTAGAATGAAAAATGTTTTGAAGTTGTAAATATTTGTATTTTAAGAAAAATATGATTGAAAAACAAATTTATCCAAAATTTAATTAGTGTAAAATATGCAGATTTTTTTAAAATTGCAGAAAATTATAAAAAAATTGCAACTTCACAGAAAACAGCAAAAAATCACAATGCTATTAAAATTGAAGCTGCTGGCATGGCAACACTGAACTTCAAGCAGATTCTGATTTTACCAAATCATTTCCTTTCTTATCTTGTCTGTTTTATACACATCAGTTATAAGGGCCCTTCACTTATAAGAGAACATTTTATAAAAAAACAAAAGAAAAAAACTGAAAACTGAAAACTAAAAAAATAACTCACTAACTGAGGAACATCAAACAATAAACATTAAACAATGAAGTTTATTTATAACACATCTGGGCTTAGAAAAAATTTTCATGGTCAATATCGATTTTCAATCTTTTCCACTTTAAAACTAATCTAAACAAATCTAAACAAATTTAAGCTAAATTAAACTAACTAACTAAACTAAATTAACTATGCATAACTTGTGCTATGCCCTTGTAAATTATCAATGTGTGACTCTTGCTACACACTTGTAAATTATTGATGTTTAGATTTATTGATTTTTGTGATTTTTTTAATGTTTTGACTGTACATATAAATGAAACATTTTTACTTTTATTCCTAGCTATTATGTAATTAATAAATCTGAAATTGATTGGGGGTGATTGGCAACTTTTTATTATGCTTTAAATTTTCTTTCCAAAATTTTGCTGAAAGCATATATTTCTAGATTTAAAATTCCATGGGTTGTTTTGGTATGCTATGGTTTAATTTTTAAAATGTGTACTTAAGAATATTGCATATAAATGAATCTAAGTCATAAATAAAAATTTGAAAATATGATTTTTTGTTGTAATACAATTAAAAATATATATATAATTTATTAAAAATATATACATATACAGGGATGTCACATTTTAGGTATAAAACATCCACATTATAAAAAAATAAGTAAATATAAAAATCAATAGTTAACAAATGTACATAATATGTATAATGTAATAAGTTTAGAAAATTTTATATATGGCAGGAGACAATAACATGAAATAACCAGAGTAAATTGGTTAATTACCTACTGATTATATAGTTAAGTATGTGAATAAATATATATATGCATGTAATACCCTGTAATGTAATATTGTATGCCAAAACTAGTGTTCCCACACTTTATATAAATTTAACATTGTTTTAATACAGGGTGGCTCAGAAGTAACTACATTTCAATAGAATCCATAGTTTTGATTTTCTTTAGTTTTTAGAATTAATCATATCTATGTTGCTATATTGTATGTGTTGTATATGTCAAGCATTGAAAACAAACTTAAATTTAAATGCTGAACAGTTCTGATATTGACAATTGAAGTCAAAATAAGGTTAATTATAATACATTTAATATTTTAAGATGCAAAACAGTTCTGATATAGCAAATATGCAATTGAATACCAAATATTGTCTGATGTTTGGTGGTATGATTCTGATCATTCTTGTAATGCACTGATGTCAATAAAGCAAAAGTTAAGAGAAAGATTTGATGTGGAACCACCAGATGGTCATGTCATTAAGGAGTGGAGTGAGAAATTGTTTCAAACTGGTAACATATTTAATAGACACCAAAGTGGTAGACCTAATGAAAGAGGAGATTATAGTGACAAAGTAAATGAAGCCAAGTCAACTTGGAGATTATCAGATGAGCTTAACATACCTAGATCAACTGCACAAAGGGTCCTCAGGAAAGATTCAAATCTGAAACCATATAAACTGGTTAAAGTTCAGTATTTGAAACCATCAGGATCATGTCAATCATGTCCATTGTTGTGAACTTATCTTATAAAAATATTACAATGAAAGGTTAAGAAGTAAATTAATGTTTTCAGATGAATGTGCTCTGTACCTAACACAAAAGCCACACAACTTGATAATGTGGTCAAATGAAAATCCCCACTTTTGGGAGCAAGTTCAACAGTTTTTACCCAAGTTAATGATCTGGTCAGTTATGTCTGAAAGTGCTTTAATTGGTCCTTTTTTTATTGAAGGTTCAGAAGATGCTGATTGCTACCAACAACTTTTAATGGGTGAAATTATTCCTGAGCTACAACAATAAGGTCTACTTTACTCATGCTATTTTTAGCAAGATAAGGCAACTTGTCATATGTCTGTAAGAACATAAAATATGTTGAATGTGTATTCTGCAGGCAGATGGGTAGTCAAATTTGGACCAACACCAGGGCCTCCAAAAAGCTTGGACCCCACCTCATGTGACAATACACTGTGGGGAATAATAAAAAGGAGAGGAATTAAGAGCATTAATAACTTTGGCTTTTGAGGAAATCAACAAGGATTTTTGAAAAAAATCATATATATGCACTTTTGAAGACTACTTCTGTGTATTGAAAAGCAATGCCTCGAAGTGGACCTTTCTGACCCATAAATCCATCTGTGACACTTGGAACAAAAGATACTTATGCATTTATTTAAGAATGTTTCCTTATAATTTTTATTATAATTGTAAATAATAAAATTACTAATTATTTCTAAATGTAGTTTTAAAATTTTGAAATGTAGTAAATGCTCATCCTGTAAAGATAGGAAAATGCTCAAATATGTGGCATATAAAAACAAGGAATATAGGCTGGCTTGTACATTGATTTAGAAATTGGTAAATCAGCATGGGAATTCCTACTTAGTAAGTCCTTTATAT
This sequence comes from Vannuccia rotundouncinata, assembly GCA_034780395.1. Taxonomy (NCBI): domain Eukaryota; kingdom Metazoa; phylum Platyhelminthes; order Proseriata; family Coelogynoporidae; genus Vannuccia; species Vannuccia rotundouncinata. The sequence continues at coordinate 35,471 of JAUZNC010036880.1, read as the reverse complement.
TATGGATCCATTAAATGCACTTTATGATCTTAAGATTGTGAAAATCCACAACTATTTAATTATTCTTATATATTATATGAAATATTTGAATTTTTAAAAAATTTCCTAAGAAAGGACTTGAAAATATTTTAAGATATTCAGCCTGCACATTTTAATGTAGTAATATATAGGTACTGATTTAATATACTTTTAAGCTCAGCCTATTTTTTTTTTCTATGGCTGTTATGAATGAGATCTTGTCCGTGAAATCTAGCCCATTTTCTATTTAAATAGATGGGAAATGGCAAATATCTTGCTTGTGACAATGCCATGTCTTTTCTTTCTATGGCAATTGCACATGCAATATTTTAGGCAATTTCTATCTGTATACACACAGATAGAATACACAAATTTTGTCGAATGACAGTTACACATAACCCATTTTTTTGGCGTTTATCTGTTGTAAAGTATAGAAAAATATTTTGTATTAGAATGTATGGCGATAATGTACATAATAAAATTTATACATACGAAAATTTATTAATGCCAAATAATGCCAAAATAAGTAACGAACTAAATAATGAGGATTTTATTTATATTTGTACATAACATTTTAAAAATTATTTTGATTACATTAAATTATTTTCACTTAAGAATAAACTTATAATAACTACATTTCCTACTTTAATCAGTAATAAATATATAATTGGTGTTTCAGTGTATTTTTTACAAGAAAATATTTTATTTTAATATATCCCTCCTTACAAAGTTATGCACATTAAGTCAATTTTAAATCAAGAAAAGTAGAATATTTTAAACTAAAAATTATAATTATTATTACCAAATAGATAATATATTTATAACAAGATATAGTAAAAAATTAATCATAAAATGGATTTCAAGTTTGATTTGATATGTTTTATTTTAAAAAGTTAAACTGAAGCCATTTTTAAGAACTATACTACATTAAAAATACAAAGAGTGCATTTTTTTGTATTTTACGAGCATTTAACTCCTCAGCATTACGAACTCCTCAGTTAAATTTATCACATAATTTGACTTACTTGTATTGACTTTCCTGAAGCTATGCAACCTTTTATTGTGAAAAATCGCTTTTGTCTTTTTGCTTCTTATTGAACTAACTTTACAACATTTTAAATACTGTAATTACAAATACCTAGTATCAAACATATATCAACATGTATACCATAGAGTAATAATGCTATATTATTAATATTAATACTAGTATATTATTACTCTATGCTATATACTTTATTTAATAAATGGTATATGAAAAAAAACATTTACAATGGAGTAATATACTAAATTTGAAGAACAAAAATGTTAAATTTTTTCATAATATTCTAATATAGTCTTACGACGGTATTCTGAAACGAATCTCGAGCTGATCTTAACCAACTATGTCTAAAATGTTTTTTAATTTAATATTAATCTGTTTACAAAAATGAACTATTTATGGATTAACTTTCATTTAATTAGCTTTTACAGGGGCGGATCCAGAAATTTGAGCAGAGGGGGTTCGACATTGAAGGTGTCACAGGTGTCTTTTACATTGAAGGGGTATTTCGAAACTATTATTTTTTCTAATGAACTCCAAAATAATGAAGGTCATACAGTTAATGCACAGTTAAAATTATAATAAATCATGGTAAAAAACACATGATTATTTTCTATTTGTATACTCTTATGATTAATAATGGGAAGAAATGCATGTTTATTCTCCTTTTATATACATTTAAGGTTATGATATATTAAAAAATCAGGGGCCTCGAACTGCCTCTGTTTTATGTAAATATTATTTTACAATAATTAACGACATCAGTTGCAATTATTAAAATACTATATACCTACACAATTGCATGTAAATGGTTACCGCCACATACTAATCCAATAATATTTTTAAATATTAAATTTTCACGTATTCCTTGATGATTAAAGATAAAACTTTTTAAGAACAAGATTTAATGAATGTTTCTGATGGAAAATCATTCAATTCATAGAATGGATCACTAATTTTTTCAATACTTATCAAATGATGCAAAGTAAAAAATATTTAAATTGAGCAAAATTGGTTATTTGAGTAATAGAATGTTTCACTTTTATATTTCATATTTCATTAAAAAAATGTAAGAAAATTTTACTTAGATTTAAGTATATTTGTAGCATATAAACGAATAGATATATAACCTATATTTACAAAACATATTTTTTAAAGTTAGGTGTATCTTCAATACTCTTTATTATATAGAAATATATATATATATATTATGTTTACAATATAATTCTGGAAATAATTAATATATTACATAATTTATACACAAATCTGTACAATATTGGATAATCACAGAGTCAATATACAAAAATATATTCAGAAATTATAAATGAACTAAAATGCCCATATAATACCACAAATCATACAATCCTGTATTCATTTATACATATAAAGTATAACAAAAAAGTCTTGTGTAAACATATTGTGTACTCTAAAGTGGTTTTAAATTAATCTACAAAAATATATACATGATTTCGTAAACATTTACATTTTACGAGGATTGGGTGGGTCACAGAAAATGAGGTAGAATTTAATTCGATGCCGTAATACAATAAAATTTAACAAGATAAACTAATGTTCTACAGTCACTACATTAAATCTACATACTATAATAATATTGACAACTGGTGCAATTAAATAATACAAAACTATTTAAAATTTTTTTAACTGTATCGCTTAAAAAATACAATTTTGCAAAGATTTCTTGAATTCTGTAATATATATATATATAATTTTGGGATGACAATTTTTGAATAAATATTATTATTTGTAACTAGTTATGTATAATTGATTAGTGGAACTTTACAAAATAAATTATTACTGATTGTGTATAGGTCCATGAATTGTTATTTCATAAAGTAAATTGTAACTACAAGCGAAGAGCTATCCCGATGTCATTAACTGTTCGTACTCTGAAATTGGAACAAATGAGAGGATTTAAAAATAACAAATGAATCCTTTTGATAACACGATACAGCATAAAACTAAAAGATACGTAAAATTTATTCAAATTGGAAAATCTGAACGTAAAACTAATTCAACATGGACACACATATTGGTCTAACAAGAGCGAGATCTCACCAGATCGATAATGGTTCATCCTTGGCTGTGGTGGTTCACAGAAGGAAGACCCGAACGACGATGCCGAAGACGACGTAGTGTGTCCACTGCTAGCTGCCGCCATGTCCAGTGGAGAACTCCATACAGTGAAGTTGGTGGCGTCTCTGGAGGGTTCTGCCTGATGCTGATAGTGAGGCCGTTTGTTGTCTGCACCGCTGGTGGACTGTGCCACCCGGAGGTACTCGGTGAGGGACTTCTTGGCGCGAAGAATTGTGATCCGGGACTCCGGCTGATCGGTCCAACATTCGGACATCAGTCGACTACATCGAGATATAGACTGGAAGGGAAGAAGAGGTTAGAAATCAAGGATGCTAAAATTCATTTCATGGTGACAACAAGAGAGTTTTTCTTTAAACTTACGGAATCTTGTGTCCAACGATGGGGACGTGGTGGTCGATAGTTCTGATCACAAACAATAGTCCTCATTTCGTCAAAGCTTGGATCTGTGGGAACCACATCCCAGAAGGGTAGACGATGTTCATCAACTTCTTCTGGACAAATGTGAAGAAAGAGGAATGGTAATCGAATGAACTTATAAATTATTC
>JAUZNC010036880.1:0-26363 GCA_034780395.1 Vannuccia rotundouncinata | reverse complement strand
ATTTCTTCAACGTTCTAGTCAATAAAAGTCTTTAAACTGCCTCCGTTCAATTAAATTACAATGCAATAATAACTAAGCCGGTATATATGTTTAACGGTCCATTTTAGAATAAAATTCTCAGCATTGATACAATTTTCGGTAACATCACCTAAAAAATCACCATCAAAAACACATTTAAAATCGCCTTCAATACATTTGTAACAGTATTGAAACCATCATCCTTTTAGGAAATAATAATTATCTGCTTATCCCAGCAACTCGTTAAGAAAAAAATTATTTTTCATAGAAAATAAAAATGTAAAACATATTGACGAGAATAATTAAAATCTTTTATCATCATAATATAAAAAGCGATTGCATAACCATATCCCGGGATAATTATATACCTGCAATCCAAAGATGTCGGAGTGCAGATGACACAGGCCCGCAGCGGCACTTCGAGCCATTCTCAGTCCAGTGACACCGTCAATCACATGGTTGGTGAGGAAGTCATGTAGAGAGCCGTGGGGGTGGTAGTGGGTGATCAACCAGAGCTGCGTGCATCCCGATCTAATTGGGAGAGAAATGATACAGCTACAACTTGGTGAAGAAAGAGACAGAAGAAATCATGGATGAAGGATCAAAACCCAAACACAGCCACGAACAAAAACACACAAGATGAACACTGTTTGTAAGTGAAATTATTAATTATAGATGAGATTGTCAAACAAAATTAGAAGTCAATTTGTTGTTGTTTTCTATAAAATGAACTCTCTATACCTGGATATCATATCCGAGGCATAGTAACCCAGGATATTTTCATGTCGCAAGAGCACGGTATTATAGATCTCCGTTTCCCGAGCCCAACTGGCCTCGTCTCGACTGGAGAAGATTTTGACGGCGACATTTTCACCCTGATAGCAGCCACGCCATACTTCTCCAAACCGGCCTTTGCCTGAGTACATCAAGAGGGGTTTAACAATTAGTAAATAAATGAAAACAGACATTTATACATTCGGAATTAATGTTAACTTAATTCGAATCAAGTAAATGGTATTATGAAATCTTCATCTTACCGATACATTCAATGAGTGTAATTTGACGTGCCACAGTTCTTTGTACCAAGAAGGGGAGACCACTGCCACTTCCACTGGTACAGGACAAATCGTAGAGACCCTGAGGAAAAAACAAAATTTCAAATACAAAATTTAGTCGTAATAAAAGACAAATAGCTTTATAATTTGTAGTTTGCATCACAGTTTTCACAACGAAATACAACATGACTTTCAATTTAATCGTGATGGAACTAAATGAATTATTTTACGCTTAAAATATGGAGCATATAATCAATTATGGAGTTGTCTCTCACTTATAATAAACTAAAAAAACTGAACACCCAGAGTTATCAGATTTAAACGTTTAGTATATTATATATACCATTTCCTTTGTGTATATAATATATATAAGAAGTTAGTTTTGCAGAAAAATTGTTATAAACGGCTACAAAGAAAGCTATTCAAATACATTGCAATGACTTAACATTATATTGTGGTCATGTATATAATGACAAAATTGGTCACAACGGTTATTTTGACTGTTGAAAGCGGAATATTTTATGATGTATATAGGTAATATATTATTATACATACGTTATAGAATCTTACTTTACATACATACCGCAATTGTCATAATAATTGATAACTTATATATGATATTTCAATATACAATAAAATAGTTCTTAGCTGCAAGTGTAGCCATGAAGCCATACTATTGTAGTAATTAAAGTTGTCCATCAATTAGAGTCAAAATACAACTTCATAATTCGATGATGACAAATATTATAAATAAGGATATCTTATATAAAGATACTGGAATAGGAGGACCATATTATACTTCTGCACTGTACCCGCGCCGCATCATCTGACAGTTCATGAGTTCAATCAATGTCAACAATTATAATAGATATAAATAATTGATGATCACTACCGCAATTATCTCTTATCTCTTCAAGCTACAACTATATCAAACAAAAGGAACGGGACGACTTATAATATCTTGATACACGTTGAAGAGAATAGAAAATATACTCTGCTATATAGTATAATATATCCAAAAATTTTAACTTTGAAATATTTTAGTCATATTTTCGGTTAGCAGTTATTTCAAAACTTTAATCAAAATTATTTAAACATTAACTATAATTTAATTCACTAAGTGTACCTTAAATATAGTTGGAATCAAAAACTACAATGTCTGGAACACTGCATGAAGCATTGATAAACCAAAAAAAGAAACTATGCAAGCATTTACAATAATACACACTAAAATCGCACTCAATAAACCAGAGAATAAAACCGACACACCCAGTTCCATATAATATAGAACACACACAAAAGATCCAAATGTGCGAGACGAGCAATAAGTTAGCACTGTCTAATCAACTTTTATGGAAAACAATTTATCATTTTTGTCCAATTAGTGTGGAACCTAGTATGCTGGCAGAAATGAAATGGGTCATTGTCACACTATGAGATGACTACATAGCTAGAAAAAGTGGCGGTGTCGGCCTGGATGTACCAATACAAAAACGTTGTTCCGACATTTGATCAAGTGATTTATAGTCAATAATTGAATTCTATCCATTTGTGGGTAATTTTATGTACTGTCAAATTATACATAACATACACATTTATTATATCGTCAACTTTTTTGAGAACGATAATAATTTAACGTCACTCGCAGAGTTTATTTTATTCAACCCAGTTAGTTGAGAGCGAGTGGGCTAAAATCGTTACAATACTTTTGCGTGTCAAGAGTGAACAAGAAAGGAAATGAAAAGACTGCTAAATTATGGTGTCAATAATTAATTCGCAATCTCCTGTCAGTCAATCTACACAATATACAAACCGAGCGAGGAGTTGCTGCTGCGGGTAGTTCCGTATAAACGGGAGTTCCCACCGTACATCTGGCTGTTAACTTATTAACAAATCTTATTGTCCGACGTCTAAGAGTCCAGCTGAATATATATATATACAAAAACGTGTCCATATACGACGACAAAAGAACGTGGACGGTTAAGAATATACTGGAAGTTTTCGCATCTTGTTGGAAAATGGTGGTGAAAGGAGGCTAAGTACATTGGGGCGTTTGTTCAATGTCCTTCACTATAGATTCAAACATTGAGTGCACGCTGTGATAGGAACTCTCCCCGGATTTTTATTATTAAGCGGTGATGATATACCAAGTCACATTTCCTACTTCTGGCTGTGGGTTAAGGTGTGAATCAGGGTAAGGGGTACTTAGTCTCTGTGTGTTGGAGCGCACACAACCTCGGCTTGATTATCACACCATAGTTTATACTAGCTCGCATCTACCAACCACGACAGGAAGTCTTCAACCCAGGGGTTGTGGGAGTGCAGAGGTAGGTAGGTCAGCGAGCTATTAACTCCTGTATTATAAGCTGCAACCTTGCTAATGAACACAAAGGTGTCCAATAATCTACTGGGTCCAGACACCTTCCCACCCGTTATCAAACAAGAAACATTTATTGTCTCATTATAATTGAATAGTTACAAAAATTATGGAAGGTGTGCAGGGTTCAAATAGAAAACAGTAAATCATCGAAATAATATCTATACATGTTAATAATTGACAAAAAAGATACTTACGAAAATTACGAATTTTCCGCTGTTTTATAACAATGAATTTTGAATGATAAATCTTAATCAACACATAATATTATAACCACGACAAATCTCACCTCCTTAGCGCTACTGGAAGCCCCTAGCCGAGTCTTGGCGGTCAGCCTCTCCTGAGAATCCTCAATGCCACTACTGACGAAAGGGCCGCCACCTCCCGCTCCCGGCATACCCGGGCTGGTCAGAATGGTGGAATATGTAGCCGGGAACTTGACCTCGTTGAGTCCGGCGCCGGGGGACAGCAACTGTTGGCCAGCTGGATGACTGTAGCCGGAGGAGCCAGATTGCTGCTGATGGTGCAACATTGATAATCAATTGATCGGGTGTAATTTAAATGATATGCTTGGAATACACGAACTTTAAATGTTCAAAGTACTTTTCCACATTTTTTCTAAAAAATAACTGGTCAGAGAACAAGAGTTCAGATTAGAAACAAACTCACTCCAAGGAAATGATGATTATGCTGGGAGGCCCCGAATTGCGAGGACCCATTCATTGGAAGAGCGGACACTCCGCTCAAACCCATACTGTGATGCTTCAACTTCCGGTCCGCAACCCTCCTCCAGAAGAAGCACAGTCCCACCAGAACCAGGAGGACTAGCGAAACGGGGACCAGAATGGCCAGAACTAGCTGTAGCCCATGCGCCGAACCCAAGAAGGAGGGTGTATTGTAAGGGGAGGCGCCGTCGTGAGTAGAGGGGTTGTTCACGTCCCTTGGCGAGTTCCCTGTATGTGGCACAATAAATATATTGTTATCATGATGGTTATATGTATGGAAACTGAATAAATTATTATGGGTGCGGAATGATTTGAATCGATATTACAATAAAAAAGATAATGATACACATAAATTATAACCAAACAATTAAGTTGTGGCAGTCAGTTAGTGTATTCTATGTTTTAACAAAGTTGAAGAGCCTGTATCGTGAAAAAGCAACTTAAGACTGACAATGTAGAATAACAAAAATACAACAGTTAAAGTATGATAACCTAATCAATCAATAAAAAAAGTAAATTTAAAAATCTTTATTATTGATTTATTACTGTGAAAATTTCCAATCATTGTTTAAAAATAGAATGTTTGGTTTTAAAGAGTTTAAAAGAGTATAATAAACTGGAAATGGAATATAATTGTTTAGGATACACCAGAAAATATAGTTATAATGGATAAAAACATAACAGATGAGTTTAATATACGAGAAAGCCTTTCAATAAATTGTAAATAATTAATATTTTTATAGCGGGTGTATGCATTATAAAATATGGGAAAAACAGAGTGAATTATTACTGTATACTAACGTCCCTTAATTGTCATCCATGAGGTGTCACCTTCCTTTGTGTTCCACCAAAATGGAAAGCACATAAAAACACTGCAGTGGTTATCGGTATTGTGAAACATATACAACAATTGAAAAAATGTGTTAAAAAATACATTAAAACGACTGGAATTTTTTGAGATCTTAATAATATTATTGGGTCGAAAATTGAGGAATGGAAACTAAAAAAATCAATAGTAAAATAAATGTCATTGAAATTTTAATGAAACAATTATCATGGATAATAACTATGAAAACTATTTATTGGCTAACATGATTAATTAGGCAGTTACAATTGACCTTTTTCACTTAATCCCTGTGTAAGTCACACCACTTGTCATATAAGCCGTCAATTTACACACAAACAAAAGGGGCAGAGAGATGTATTCAGCGGCCGACCATCAACACCTAGGATGTCTGCGGAATTCAATTAAACGCAGAAACGCCTCACAGCTTTTAGGCGGGCAGGAAACAGCTGAAGGGATATTACGCATATATATATATATACATTTGTAAATGTAAGTAATCACACAGTATCTTTCACACCCGATACAACTATAGGGATATATAACCCGCTAATATACTAAACTTATGTACAGTCTAGTAAAGTAGCGCACGTATTATATTATATAATGGTAAATACCAACAGAATATTAATAAGTAGGACATCAGTTGGGTCTCTCAGTAATTGGCTGCGACGTCTGTCCAAATCCGTCAGTCAAATGTCTCACTTAGCTAACTCGCCCCTGTAGTTGAAGCTGTTAATTTCACTAAAAGCCAACAGCTGCATATCTTCAATTCACAGAAGAAAAAAAGAGAATAGTAATTTACACCGCAAAGTATAAGGAACTATAATGTATCTGGCGATGTTGTTGAAGTACATACTTAGTACAAATGTTCTGCTGTTTTCATTGTCGATTTAAATTATTTAAATTAACTTTTTAAATCGTGAAAATCTCCACAGCCAAGCGTAACCAAAGGTGTTTCAGCTGTGCTCTCAATTGTATATAGTGTCACGGGCTGCTGAGAACTCATTACTTGAATATCAGAGCTGTGGGCAAATAGTAAAGCGTGCTAATTGCTCTATGCTTGAGTGGTCACCATAACTGAACATATTTGTATGAGATAGCCTTAAGATACTCAACTAAATATGCCAATTATCTCACTTTACTCAAATTAAGACAGTATTCTTTTAGATTGTATATTGCAAACTATTTATAAAGAGTTCAACACAAACGTAAAAAATAAAATTACTGAAGTTATTTTTAAACAGATACAACCTGTAGTTTGTATAAAACATGCAAATATTCAAGACTATAAAGATCTATAATATACCTACCCGCATAGAGACTTTATTATAGAGTGGAGGAAATCAACACATTTTATAACATATATTCTTACGCAGGAAGAGAAACACTATTGTATATTAAATAAAACACATCTCTCTTGTTATAAGTCACACAAAGAAAAGCAGAGAACTATTGTATATAACATATATCGATTAAAAAAGTATACTATATGAAGTAATTATATCTGAATATACAAGTTACTAAGCCATAAAAATATATGAACAGTATATATAGCATACAGAATAGATATAAATAAGACTAGAAATTATTCCTTCTTTTACTATTTTAATATATATATAGACAACGATCGATCATATCTTTTAAATCCTATAAGATTTTCAGGTTCACTATAAAGATTATAAGAATTAGATGACATTTTAATGTTATAGACACAATTTTCTTAATTTGTCATTATATCTTTGGATTATACATATAACAGAGAGGAGGTTAATAAGTATATATACACGTAGAAATTAGCAAACGATATTTACTTCATAAATTTATACCACTAATTTCAAATACATATGTGGAAATATAGTGCCATGATGCATGTTATTGCATGTCAACAAATCGCTATATATATATATATAAATGTATGAAGAGAATATTCAATTAAAAGGAAGAGTGCCGACACACCTATTCCTATATAGTAAACATGCAACAGTATACCTCTTGTCGTCTCCTGTAATTTGCTTATTTTACATGGAAAATGAAAAGTGGAAGGCAGAGTCCAGTGCTAATAAAATCATGGTACATATGTTTCCACACCTCCCATACCCCACCACCCTGACACATTTAACAGAGCTAAATTCTAATTTTGGTGAGACTATATAGCAGTAGTTTATATATATATATATGAAGCGACGACGGTACAGCAGATCAACCAACAGTCTGTGCTATTTTCACAAAAAAATGAAAATAGATGGCATAAATAGATTGCATGCATTCGAACAACTTTATTGCACATTTTGTCTTGCCATCATCTCTGTTTGAAAAAAGAGGTAAATGGTTATACCTATAGAGGACAAGCGAACACTATATAACAGCAGTCTTTAACGGCGACAAATTAGGATAGACACGCGTAATGACATATCCACACCTACAAATTACAAGGCAATTTGCTTGTAGTAAACACCATATAGCAATGTGGTTATTTGCCACAAACAAATGTACTTAATTTTAATTCCTTAATCAAAAGTGTTACCCAACGGAATTCGAAGGGATACAAGATTTCACCAAGGTAGATGATTATCTTTCAAATCGCACGGCTGCCATCAAACAACTCTAATTCATTTACCACACAAGGGGGTAAATTTATCCAAGTGAAAAATTCTAGGAAAACATTACCACCTTCAGATGACACATTTTTGTGCGGCCAATTTACCAGTGTCTTGAAAATAAAATAACTCCATCACACATATATAAAGGAAAAAATAGAGAGCATCTCACATATATTTTTATACCTCAAATACTCTACTTATGCACATCTGCATTTAAGAATGCGACTGCTGTAAAGCTACATGTTATGGAGATAAAGATAGAAAGAGACACATAATTTCCTCCCGAAAATCCTCACAGTATTTCCCGCCTCTAATTTCGGCAGACATACAGTCCCCATTCTCCTTTCTACAAGCCAGAAAAACGTTTTAAAATCGCAGAAAACATTAAGCAGTGCTTTCACGTATTATCGCAGTCTAATATATACATACGTGCCTAATTATATGAGAAGGACTCGTTTCTACTGGGCGATATATTGCCATTGAAAGCAGATATAGCCGCTTTCTGACAATTTTCGAGTGTAGTTTATCTCTTCATGCCAAAATGTAAATTCTACACACATGGTTGTATATAGCTGTGATGTATTGCCGCTTTTAAAAGACCCATGCATCTTGTAAATATGTATATAAACTGTGATTTCGTCAATATGTTATCAGCTCCAAATGATTAGTGTAATCAGACGCTTAATCTAATGTCGATTTATTTACTTTTCCGACAATCTAGGACACAAATTATATGATCAAATAAAATTTAGTTAAACGATTTTTTATTAGATGCAATTATATAAATTTATTCAATTCAGGAACAAAATTCAGACACAAAAAATGTTTAGATATTTGCTATAATTTACTGAAAAATGTTCTTTTTCAGTTAAAAATTGTAATTTCTATTTGCTGACTTAAAATCCAGATAACATTAAATAAATAAACACTGCGGTAAATTCTTCTTTCAGAATCATTATTTAGAATTGAACTACGAAAATAAAATTATAACATGAACTTCACTATTAACGAAGTATAAAGATGGTACATATTCGGTTTTTAGGCTCCATGCCCTCCAGGCGATGTTTATTGAACATGATTAACAGAGCCATAAATCGCTTGATAAACAAATTGAGACAAGACCTCTATGAATAATACCCACAAGTTCACTGCATTGTAAATACCTACATATTCAAAAGGTGTACACAATTTTTTATAGAAACATTATTATACTAAAATACATTAGACTACCTACGCCTACAACCTAGATAACTATTCAGCGGAAGTTAATAAAGGCACTGATAAAACATATAACTGCTCGTCATTTCATGTTGCAGTTGTGGACAAAAAGTTGTCACTTGAATCAATAAATATATAGTCGGCCTATACAGTATAGTGCTACTCATATATTAACTTAACACCAAGAAAATTATCTAGGGTCGGGAGTCAATAAACACATTGTGAATTAAGTCGGTCTATAAAGTTGTAAGAACTATTCAAGCACCCCCAGGAGCATCATCCAAGCAACTTTATGGAATCAACCTATCATGACAAGATTTTCTGTATATTTTACATTTGATTGTTTTTTTTTTTAAATTATGAAACAATGAAACACAAAAAGTGTTTTCCTGATATTATAATATAATTCCATAACAAAGACACCAAATAATATTCGATACATTTTTATTCCTGATGGATATAGATTTTTTTAAATATATTATAAAGAGAGAATAAACTATAAACATTTGTAATTTGAATACTTCAAAATGGTAAAATAGTGTTTATGTATTTTTAATGACTTGACTAATTATATAAACTGTATTACAGTGTATAAATCTTAGACGATCTCTTTGATAATATTTTAAGAGACAACTGTAATAAAAATACCAACATATGTTTGAAACCTTATCTATAATATTGTGAATATATTAATTATACAAGAATTAACAGTAGCAATTAAGAATTACTTAAGTTGTAAACAATTAAATTATTGTTATGAGACGAAATTATTATATATTATTGTATATCTATATATATATACAAAAAGTTTTAATAATGGAGAATACATATTGACTTTCACACAATACGCTGAAAACAGAAGTAGATTTCATTCGTAGCAAACTAACTGCAATCAAATCGCTTCCATATATAAGTCAGTCAATCAGTATATAAATATATCTTTAACTCTTTGCAAAAACCAATCTTACATTTCTGGGTATATAAGATAGAAGACAATTTTTAAACCCAATAAAAATTTATAGTTTGAGAAATGCTACAAACTGATTGAAAGGTCTGTTATACTCTTAAATTGAAGTATAGAGGGGAACCTCAAGTGCTGCCATTTCATGACGAAATGCTAAAAACACACAGTATAAAAAACTAAAGAGATACTTCTAGAACTCGAGTGGAGTTGAATTGAGAAATTCTCGCTTACAGTAATAGACAATTAGGGGAAACGATCAGTCAGCCATTTAATGAAAGTTTTCTTGTCTTTATAAAAATAAATCAAAGTATTGAAAGGGAAAAACGTAAACAAAAAGTTATAGCTATTTTAATACACAATTAATCTACACGAAAGTTTGGAAAGTTTTAATAACACTACTATCGCTTGTACAGTCTAACATTTCTTTTCTCTATACTATAATACTTGCGCTAATTACAGGACAGAAATTATAACCAAAAGTGCTTAATAATGCTGTGTAATCAATATATTTAGGGTATATATAGATGATGAAATATTTAGTACGTCAAAGTAATACTAGTCAATAATACTTTCAATTTTAAAAACTCAGACTGCTTACCCCAAGTTGGTGTTTTGACTTCTAGGTCCTCGTTGCAGAAATTTCTGGAATTGCAACACTTCATAGCGATTGATGACGGCAATTGTGTTCGACAGTGCATCAACATATGATTAGAACTGTTTGCAAAGCATCCAAAAAGTTCCTCCAAATAGTCTTCCTTGTCATCTGCCCTCTGCTTCAGTGCAACAGATCGATAGCAACCATTATTCGTTGAGCAGATATTGGGAGTACCTGTCTGTATACACTGAATTATCACATGGTGCTTGTCTTTTGCCTTCTTCAACATAGACCCAGGCTTCGGAATAGGTGGGGAAGTATTTGTTAATGTTCCGGAAATTTTCGGCTGCTCAGTTGGTTGAAACACAGGAAGGAAACCCATTGTTAGGTTGCTGTAAAATTTAAAAAATAATTTTATATTGAAATAACAAGAAATTTTTTTTTAATTTGAAACAGATGTAACAAAAATCATAAAATAAAAGGTTTCAAAATTTAAAACCAATAAAATAAAGGTTGTTTTTAAAATTTAAATACAATTATGTTATGAATAAAATTACACAAAAAGGAACAACATCATGAAATTGAACCAGCACAATAAAAAAGTAAGAAACTAATTAAAACAAATAAAACAATTAGTTTACAATCATGATAACATAAAAAATTATTTAAACTAGGGATTAAAACAATTAAAAACAATTAAAACAATTAAAGGTTATAACCATAATTTTATTAATTGAAATTTTAATGAAATCTACTGTTGAAATAAAGATTAAAAATGCAGTTTTGAATTTAAGCAAATGGTTTTCAATTATAAATAGTAAACCATACAATAACAATTCTAATTTGTATCTTCAATCTATCAATAAATCTTTATAAACTTTATATATGAAAATAGATATTATATGTTATATGATAGTATACACCCACATAACACATTATTTCACAAAATATTTTAATAAAATTAGAGATATGCTTTGAAAGTTCACCTCTATAATAAATGTAGAGGAATCTAAATAATTAAGAAATTCTTATAATCAATCATTTATGCTGTTATTTATATGATATTGAATCATTATACAAACTTGTATTATTAAATACAAATTATATAGCAATAAGTGAAGGAATGGGTAAAATTAGGCAAAATATATTTTTAAATGTGTCTACTCTATTTGTATAAGATCTCCAGAAATCTGTTGAAATCTGAGATCAATAATATATGAAAATGTTTTAAATATGTTTTTAACTCAGTTTTTACTTATTAGAGGTAAATATTATGAAATAATTGTAAAATATTGAAAATAAATATTTAATATAATAATACAACATGGAATGAATTACTTAACAAAAGCTTTTCTTTCTAATATGTGATATGACCATCAAAAAATTTGTTACACTATATTTTTCAATCCAGGAAGCAAAAGATAAAAATTCATACTTAGTAAAACTCTGTTTTTTTAAGGAAATACATAAAATTATTAAGAAATTAAAAAAAATTATGAATATATAAGCTATAAATATGGAATACATTTTTATCAATATATTTTAGAAGTGTGTATAATCTTCAGATTAAGCAACATATATAATGGACCCATAAAATGCATGCCTATTTAATCTGTTTATATAATTAGCATATATATGTTTATAAATGCATAATTGGTGTATTTTTAAAATGTATAAGACATGAGCTATTATGTTCTTTATTTGCTTTAATGGAAGCAGTGCTTCTATTTATTTTTTACTTGGCTAGATAATAGCCTTTCATTAAAGATAATATGATATGCATTGTTGCATGGGTAAGTATAATATATATGCATATTACACTTATAAAAATCACTGACTGACAGTTGTCTTTATGATTACTTGTACAGAATATGAAGTGTGATACTATAGATTTGTGTTATATAAGTACCCTATATTGGTGATTAGAATATGTGTATGTCTATATAAATGCCATAAAATATGCAGTACCATAGAAACTTTCTTTAAAATAAAATAATTTTTTTATTGTTTACAAATTATTATCTTATTTTATAAAAGGTATATAATATATTATGCTATGTTTCAATGAGTGAATAAAAAAATAACAAATTGTGTTAAAATAAGGGGTTATCTCCAAATTAAAGTGGTCTATGCAAAATATGCTTTGGGAAATCCCTATTAAAAATGCCTATCAAATTATCAAATTTAAGAATTTCAAATTATTAAATTTTCCTTTTTTCCATAGTAAAAACTCCACATATAACTCCTCCCAAAATGCCCAAATCACATTTTGCATGGACCAATTAAATTTGGAGATATAATTAAAAAAATTAATTATAAGACCATATAAAAGATATAATTAAAATAAGCTGACTGAAATATTGATGATTTTTTCCATGGCATTGTCATAGACCAGATTTTGACCATTTGCTATCTATTTATATATAAAAATAGGCTTGTCACAAATGAGATCTTGTTTATAAAAGATATAGAAAAAAATCATGGATATATCTATCCATAACTTCATTATTTATAATTTTTATGCAGTAAAATTTTAAAAAAATAACAGTTTAATTTATTTGATAGCACATCAAAATGATTGTGAAGATCACATTATACCTACTACCTTCATAACATAAAAATACTATCTGTCATATATCAAAAAAAAAGATGTCTATAAATAGTTCCAATTAAAAAAAAAAAATTACAGTTTATTTCAATTATTTTCTTATAATTGAATATAAATTTGAAGTATAATACGTAGTATAATTCCAAATATAATCAACAGAGAACAACAATCAGAGAAATTCGCTAAAAATTACAATTCAGCGGGTAGGACTTAAATGATGTATTTAAACACCTAAAAATCACTGTTTATTAATATGATGGCCTACCCCGCTCATAATTATAATATAGGGTATATTGCGTTCACGCTTTGACCTAAGTAATATAAATATCTTAATTAAATAGTCGCCATTGTTTAAACTAATCAATTGATAATTAGCTCAATGCTGCAGCACAAATAAGTTTGTTAAAGCCAGGAGTATGTGCCGGGCTCGAACTTGCTACCTACCCACTTGGCTACCAATCTCCTTGTAGATAATATCAAATAATAAAAATTTAATTATTGACATTCAAAAACTCAATTAAGATATAAATGATAAATTTAACGTAATAAAAAATGTGATATACCTTTTCTGATAAAAAGAAATAGCAAGTCAAGAGGCATGGCAAACTTTTAATCAATTGGCAAACATATATATAGTGTATCATATACGCTAGGCTTGCAATAGGATGAATACTAATAAATTATCGATTTTGTCTCTTTAATGACAATACAACAAATACTTTGATTCGAACAATTTAGAATTATAAATACGACTTTTAGAATTTTTTCTTATATGCGATCATAGAGTGCGATGATTTTAAGTGAATTGAAAATTTTGATCAAAAGATTTCCACTTTTTATTACTTAGAATGTTTGTAGTTCGATACATTTATCAACATATCTTTGATGTTATAGAAGTCTGTGTCCATGGTCCTTATTTTCATTTATTATGAATAACTTTCATTACAAATTGATACTATGGTTTTCACAAAATATCTTTGTCAACATTTTTTGTTTTCTCAATCTTTTAGTATAATTTGAGGAGATCTAGTTGAAACAAAAATATGCGCATTTTTAAAGAGTAGTCGAGAAAATCTTATTTTCAAAGAATTTGAAACCTGCATTTTTATAACTTATAGATAAGAATAAAAAATGAATACAAATAAAGTTTATGATTATATTTATGGTAAAACAATAAATTCGCGTGTTTTTACTATTAATCTGTAAATTACTTATAACGAATTTATTAGTGTTATTGAAAAAGCGTTATTGAACAGAGTTATAGTGTTATTGAACTTGCATACCAACTAAAGTTACAGAATGTTTGAAACCGAACTATTTTATTACAATATTACAGAAGCATTAATATTAGTCACACCAAGCTTATGATTACAACATAAAAACAAAATTTTAGGCCCCAATTCGCTCAATAATCCACTTTCCATTAGATAATGTTACACAATGCTTCAGTTCATCAATCATTGAATTATCTTTGTCCTGATTCACTTTGGTAAATATGAACCGATCTGCTAGAAACGCTACAGTAGGATGAGCCTGAAAGAATTCCATTCGACTGATAACGACACGATAGCCGGCTATATAGTCAGGAACTGAAAGTTGGGAGGGTTCCACCTTGTTAAGATCTTGCATACGGGCACAAATGTCCGTCATGGAAGCGATGGGTTTACTCTGAGTGTCACCACAGGCACAGAAAGCTGCTTGTATTGGAGGGATATATTTTCTGCAATTAGAATGAGATGGTATTACGATTTTTATTCAAAGTATAGTGTGTTATTGGAAATAGTTTAATACCTAAACAATTGCGCCCCCATTTCCTTGTCCAGCTGAATTACTTTGCCTTGAATGCTGACAAACTTCCCCAATGCAAGCCAGTTGAAGGCGATACACACGTGAGGATTTAAATTGATTTCTTTAACTTTAAGACTAAGAATATAAAGAAAAAAAGTACCACCACACAATAAATAAAAGTAAGTTTTACTTATAAAACTCAGCTGAACACAATTTACTTTTAAAGGTTAAGCAGAAACAATTGGAAAAATTTACGTATTGCGGTATTTTTATGACCAAACAATTTTTCGTGCAACCTTTGTATCAATATATTCCAATTGTAACAAACAATTTTTTATTGAGAGAATAAACTAAATTAGTTAAAGGTCTTCATTATAAAATATGTGAATTGAATAAAATAACAACTTCAATAAATAAAAAAATTGAATTTCAAAAAATAAAATTCAGAAGTGGTTTGTTTTTGAACTTTTGAAGAGATATTTTTGCATTATCTTGATAAAGAAAATCGATTTCATAAGATACAACAGTTATAATTAATCAGTTTAAAAAACCTATTTAGTTAATTTTAACCTGCTAGATGACGTCACAAAGTCAAGACCATCCCGTGAAAAGTCGAGCATCTGCAACAGCCTCATAGACGGCTGAATATTTCCAAATGAGGTGTCCTTCTCATTTAGGGTTTGAGTTGGTGCAGCGGTTGACAACATCATTACATTGGATTGTGGAATAAGTGGCGATTCTTCCACTGTAACCAGCCACTGTGAGAATAGATCAAAGGGGTCTGTCGACATTCCAAGACGTCCCAGATCATCGATAACTGTGTTGGCAATGGACATTTGTCAGTCACTACAAAAAAGTAAAATAATAATAATTAAAAGTGATATAAAAGTGCAGATAGGATAATGCTATAATTTACTAATATTTTTTGTATATAAACACTCTAGTAGAATATTCTTTTGCTTGTCATGATGTAGAGATAAGTAAGTTTTGAAATCATTTGGAGAATTATGCGAAATTGTGAAAATTTCATAACATAATTTTCTAAGAATATGTACTACAATAAGATGCAGACAAAAATGTTGCAAAGTTAAATAAATTCAAACCAAATGTTTTTTCAAAAATACACAACCTTAAAATTTAAATATGTGGATCTACGAGCCCTTGTTATACGAGCAGCACGTCAAGTTCAGCACGTTTAAATAACTATTGAAATGTTTATATTTTTTTTACCAAAACACCATATAAAATTATTACTTGACACAAGAAACTAATGTTAAAACATTAAAACTAGAAGTTTATCCAACTTATAAAAAGGTATTTAAAAAATTTTTTAGCAAAACACCATCTGTAATTATAATTTCACAAACAGACTATTGACATAAAACTAAATACTAAGTAAGCTGAAGTAAAACAGAGATTTAATCAAATTAAAATAATGACTGTAATTAACTGTACGAACCTATTACATAATATCTGTAATCAATAAATAACAAGAAAAACATAATTGAAATAATTATAACAAATTGACAAAGACAGCTTTTGTGTAATAGCTTCATAATACAAAGGTTTTACAGAGCCAAGTGCACATTATAGAGAGTCAATACATTTACACGAGCACGAACTTAAAAAAGGAAATAATACAACTTTACCAGGTATATATTGAATACTATGGATAATTCTACAACCCATAATAAGTAAGAATACTTTGTTCCAACATGAATTACATGAAGTATAATATATGCAAGTATTGACTAAACCATAAGCAGTAAATAAACAAATTTCAAAAAGTATAAATTAGATGAAAGGCACGTCATATTATATAGAATGAAGTTGTAGTGTTCAAATTCTGGTTAAAAATCAATATACATACAATCAAATCAATACATGTAGAGTAAAATTCATACTGATGAATCAATTCAGAAAATCTAAAAAGAAATTTAGAATTTTATCACAGACAACACCAAATTAAAGGATGACAAGAAATCAACACAAGGCTCTAAACGTGAAACGTTGGCAGAGAGGAGAAAGAATGACAAGTAATTGCGTTTGTTATAGCACCAGACATTTGGAAGACAATATATTTAATTGAAATACCTTAGATAAAATAATCAATACAAAAAGTAAAAGCATAGTTCTAATCTGCAACAGAAACAAACCAAGACACAAATAAAACTGGTAATAGTTTAAGGTAAACTTGTTAACATTAAGGGGACATTTTGAGTGTTTTGGAATATTATCCATATATATAATCACTTTTGAAACTTACGTATGATAGAATCAAAATAACATATCAGAATGTTATCTATATCGAAACGATCAAGTATCTAACATAATAAACAATTTAATATATAATATCAGATTATGTGGCAATTTGAGAAATACAATTCAGATCATAAAAAAACTCGTACATATTATTAAATGAAAGCAAACAAATCTAAAATGCAACACAACTGTCTGTGAGAAAAAGAAAGAAACAAATAAAATTAATTAATTGTTCGTATAAGTGAATACAAATTATTTGGTTGTGATATTATTTGAATAACAATTTAAAATAAATATAAATCAAGTAAAATCAATATTTTCTAATAACGTCAATATAACAAAAAACACTGCAAGACAATCCTGGCACACTATCAGATCAACACGTGGAGATAAGAGGCTCAAAACCTAGCCTTGCAAGTGATATATCACGTCGATAGCGCTGGATAGTTCGGAACTGATCTTCTGGACTGAACGATTTCAGTAGTCCTCGACCAATCAAGCTGAGGTAGGTGTAAAGGTTACACACGGTAACTATACGGTTTCGGGCAAGACCAGAAATGTGCAGGAACTCTGGACTTGCTTCGGAGTCAACTTTGTTCTGGTGAGAAAGTGTTGTAAACAATAAATATATTGTCCAGTTTAAATAAAAATATAATATAATATACGATATTACTTACATAATAATCAGTAGTATAAAATATTAATAACAAAATAAATATTTCCAAATTTTGACACCAATGGTGAAATCTTGTTTATCAATATACAAGTAAAATACTTGTTAAACCAACCTTACCCTAAATTTTAATCTATGAGTGCACATCTTGCATGGAATTAATACACATCGCGTTATTTGAGAATCTGTAGAAGGGAGAATTGTTTCAATGTCAAAATCAATAGATGGCAGAGCAGCTAAAATTCTTTGTGTTAGCTCAGGTGCCGCTCGAAAGGTGAGACACGGCAAAACATCGTCGACTAGAATCTGGTCTGAAAAATCGGGAATTGGAGAAATGGCAGATGACATCGTTAAAGCTGCTGATTGACTTGCTGGTGGCAGCGGGCAGTCAAAAGATAGCCAATCGTGGAAGCTCTGTGGAGAAAGAGAAAATAAAAATATATAACGTTATTCTTTAAATTGAAATATAAATCTGTATCTGATATGTTTGTGTCTGTTTATGAAGGAATAATTCTTTTAAAAATACCTTTATTTTAAAATGTACCTTCTGTGTTATTTTCATAATGTCACAAAAAAAGCTAAAATTATTCTACAACAATATAGAACCACATTGTGTATAGTAATTTGAGAATTAATGAATTTAGCGTTAAAGATAAACGATAAAAATCACAAAGTTATGCTAAACAAATATTCAGATTATGGAAACACAGAAAAACTTTCTACAAGTCTAACCTGAAGGAATTTAGGATCCACATGTGAAATATCGATCTTGTTGAATTTTAATCTCAGTTCGGTTTCATCAGCAGCTGCTATCTCCTTCGATATTTCATGGTGTGAAGTTGACCTGGAATGGATTATGAATAATTCATTGTATTATATTAAAAATATCTTCCAATAACATTCACACAAATATGTGTTATTAAAATCACAACATATCATTAAATAAATCAAAAATGCAAATAATTTCATTCACAAGATAGTATCACACAATTTGCAAACTTTGCTGGAAGATACAATTAAATACGAATTCTGAGAATATGCATGCAATTTCACCTGAAAACAAAGGAACATGCTTTTATATGAATCATTTTCATGCGAACATCCTGGTTGTGCTTCTAAATCTTTAGTGGTGCAACACTGCTAAACGTATTAATTAAAAAAAATGCATAACAAACGAATAATATACTACAACATCCAAAAATCAAATCGATATCAACATATTTTCTTCGAAAAGCTTTCTTTATATTTAAGGAAGTTTCGATAAACATAATCCTCCAGCTACATTTGAATTAATTGAATAACGCAGAATATTGCACCACAAGAAGAATGAATTCATGATCATTCACTGAATAATCTATAGTAGTAGTATGCAGCAATCAAGCAACGAATTATTTTATGTGTTCTCTGTTGTTGAGGTACCTCATGTTGGACACGTCCTGGGTAACATCTGTAACAGATCCTCGTTTTCCAGACAAGAGAACTTCAACCCCCCTTATCACTTTATTGAAAGCCGAATTTCTGCTTGAGATAGATAGTGGGTCTTTTAATATGAGTAAATAATTTATAGATTTCTTAAAATATTTATAATCATTGTTTTAGATATTCGAACTTTAATAGGAGTTCCCTTTTAATCAGCCACAACGTTTTTATTTTTATAAATTTATAATTCCCCATTTCTTACATAAGTATCGAATTTTTAAATATATAAATATTGGATCATATTATATTCAAATATTTCAAACGCCTTTCAGTGCTCTTACCGTGGAAGAATATGTAACTCTCTGATCCATAATTGTCGGACTCATATAATAAAGAAAAGGATACGTCTCCTAAACTTTTGAAATTATCTACCAACAATTTCTGCTTCTTTTCTTTCAACAATATTTTCTTTACCATCCCTTTCTGAATCCTGTTTTTATTTCTTTATGTTCCATTTCGACAGCTATTTGCTCTATCCAATTCCATTCCAAACTGCGATTTACAATGAAATATACAGCAAATGTGCATCTAGCCATACAATAGAGAAATCTACTTATTGAATAACCAATGCAAAATAATACCCCTTAAACAAATGCTATATCAAGCATTTAACACAAAATCTGAGGAAATAAAGACGCTTTTTTCACAGCAAATGACAAAATAACTCCGTTAAATTAGACCACACAGTCTATAACAGATACAGCACATCAGACGGTCTCCGCAATTAACCTGAGATGACTTTGATCCGTCTGAAATATCTCCAGTGTTAATATAAGCGGTAAACCCACCTCTTATGCTGCGGCGTGTTTGCGGTGGAGTCGGCAAGTTGAGGGTGAAGATGTCGGTTTGGCTCACTGGGAGTGGAGGTGATGAGCAGAGTCTTGAGAGCTGTCACTTCACCACGAAGCACCTGGTTCTCTTGATCTCTCTCCTCAGCCAGACGCTCAGCTCTTTCCTGGGAAGCCTTGGCTTCCCCAACCTGATCAGAGATAAACTACATTGAGGGAGACGGCACTGGGATAACACATGAGAACACTGGTAAGCGAAAACCAAATGGATCCCTTCTCTATTTTTGATAGCCAAAAAAATAATAAGAATAGTCTACATAATTGGGACAGATTTCCAGACCATTTAAAATTAATTAAAACATATAATATCCAATTTAGTTACCTTCATAATCTATCTAATTTAATATTTAAACTTTAAAACAAAGATTAATGACCAATAAAAAATCTCTAATCAAAATGTTTTCTTAATTTCTAATAATATTATAATATACAATTTTGACATTTATTCCACTTAAATAATATATTGTCCTAATACTTATAATTTGTATAACAAATGGGAACTAAATTATATACTAGAAATAGGTTATTGGTGTAATTTGATATTATGATTATTGTATTGATTTTTTGTATTTAAAAGTGAAAATGAACACTTTATGAAGCTCCATTGGTTGGTTACTGTATATGTTGATAGAAAACTATATTATCAAAAGTGTCATCTACTGTTTGTAATAGATTTACATCAAATAAATACAGAGGAAGTTAATATTATATATATATATAATTTGATAGCATTCAACGTAATAACCAAGTTTATAAAATCTAAAGGTACGTCAAACTAGATTTTTAAATGAAAACAGTTTTTCATCCAGTATAAACAAACACATTGAACTAGAGATCCTATACCAAACATGAAATTATCATAATTAGCAAATTAATTGACGTAGATCTTTTCTGCTCGCAATTAAAACGTGTAAGTATTCTATTACGATGTAGTTGCGCATCACTCACACAAAACTTTGTATTTCAAACTTTGATTATCATTGTAAAATATTGTGTTTTTATATTTATTAAGTTACATTAAAACAGGTTGGTCATATTTAATATATAGTCATAGATCAGTTCAACAGACTATTCTATATTTTAAAAAGAAAAAACAACATTTACCATTATTTATCTAGACTGGAAACTTATTTTGTTATTCCAAAAATTTGTACAAATACTAATGAGGAAACAATTTATATATTGAAATACGAAGCTATATAAGTAAAAAGATACTGAAAATTGGACACGTCAATAACATAGTTCATAGTTAATAATTGCGGCTGTGAATATTGAGCGTCGGTTTAATTTTTGTACTATGGTTAAAAGTATTGGGAACAAATAGTATTTTGATTTTCATGAAAACGTGAATAAAAATGAAGCGGGTTGCCAAGAGGGCTTACAAGGAAACATTATATGTTACAATTTTTGACCCGACACTCTATGTAAGGGGGACGCAAAGTCTGTCCAACCTGTTTGTTAGCTTCAGCAAATAGTTCGGCATGAAGTTCCATAAGATCGTTGTTCAACTCCTCGACATATTGTTTGAGTCCACTGTTCTCTTCAGAAGTTCTTGAGAGTTGGGACTCTGCACGAGACAGCCTCAGTTGTAGATTTGTCAGTAGATTTCCTTCGATCTAAATATTTAATTTATATAAACAGATTACCAAATATACAAACAAACAAAGTAGCTTCATAAAACTAAGTAATAATATAACATATATTACAAATTATCTACTCAGATCATTAATTCTTACATCAGCAAGCGTAGCATTCTCTGAGCAAGACTGGCATGTGTTTTCATCTAAGTTTCTTTCGGTTGATGAATTGACAAAGATTTCATTGTCCATTACAGAATTCTGAAATGAAATTTCAATACAGTTTTAAAAAGTAAATTTAATTTTGAATAATGAAGTATAAATGGAAAAAACTAGCATAACTAATAATAACAAACAAAAAAATAAATTTAAAGGAAGAAAAAACATAAGGATTAATATTAAAGGAAGAGTACAAATTACATTTCCTAACTTTTTCGAGTATTTCTTAAGGCTTTTTGACAAACTTTGTTGGTCATTTGACTGTTTATATATAAGTTATTTATCTTATGTATTATATGAATATCCTAGGGAGAGTCTATAAACTCTCTGCACAAATTATATAAATCATAAATAAAATTAATAATTTATTTATAAATATTCCAAATTCACATCTGTCAAAAAGTCCACTTTCCAGATTTTTTCAGTCTTGAAAAAACTTCCCAAATTAATGACTTTTAAAAACACTACAAAACATTATAATGGCAATAGAAGGTTTAATTAGTAAGATTTTTAGCAATTTATAGTCAAGTAAATGATTTTTACCACATGTAGCATATATTGATTAATTGTTGAGAGTTCAATAAAATATAAAGAAAAATAATATTTACAAATAAAAAATATTTATAATTATAGCAAGATATTTATATACGAACTTCCACAGTTAAGTAAAAATAATTTATACATACATGGTAATTTGACATTTAGTAATATTTAATATTAAGCTATTACAACATTTTTCTCTTTTACAATATTTTTTAAAGAATCCAAAGAATATTTATACTTTAAATCTAGGATAATAAATTTGAGTGAAGGCCATGGAATTTGGATATTATTTTGCAGATTTAATTTTCTTAATATAATTGAATAACATATAATATATACCTAGCATATAATTAATTACATTCTGTCTTTAGGAATACAAAATAATTTTTCATAAAAAATTGAAATTTACCATAAAAATATACAGACAATAAGTTTAAAAAATAGCTGATGTGAAATAATTACATATAACCGTGTTAACTAATCATTTATAGTTTTTATGGTGTTAAATTTCCTTTTCCAAGATTGTAAAAAATTTCTTGTCATGGTTTTTATCAGCCTAAGTATTGATCTTGGATTTTTAAATCTTTTAAAATACAATTTTGATTGTTGCTTTTTCTCTTAGTATTTTTTTTGTATAAAATCTTTTATTTTATTCGTTTAATATTTTTATATATGTTATATATGTTTTTAAATGTTCTATATGAGGACCTATTTGTGTTAATTTTACAAAATATATTCATCACACTTTTTTTTAATACAGTTCTCATTCTTTGGATAAATTTTCATTTACTTGCTTTCAAATTTATATTCCCTTTTTATACCCCTGCTTTAAATAATAATTTATTTAATGACAATTCATAAAAATATCAAAGTCAAAAGGTAAATGATAAACAGATTACAAAAAAGGAAAAGTTCGGTTTTCAGCTACTTTTTGCAATTTGAAAAATTAGTGAGAGATCGACATTTAATAGATAAAGAGTTCCAAGCATGAGAAGCAGAGTAATAGAACGTGCCCTCAGCACCCTGACATTTTGCAATAGATTGATGGAGACAATACACTTTTTGAGACTGCAAACCAATCAAAGATGAAGCTGAGGCAGTTAATTTTAAAATAGACTTTAAATAAGGAAGTGCAAATCTAAAGAGGCATAAATCTTTTCTCTGCTCTTAACCTTATTTAATTTTTTCCCTTTCTTTTTGGTTTTGCATAATTTGTTTGGCTATTGGTTTTTTCTTATATATGTTATATTGTCAAGAATTTAATATTTAGAATTAATATTTCTGATTAAAAATATATTTTCACTCTTTATACTTACCATTGTTCTATTTCACAATATTAGTTTTGAATTGATTAATTTGTATAAATTTAAATTATTTAGATTAAATTAATGGAAGGCCTCCAGATTATTTACTTAATAAAATTGTTTTTAAATGTATCAGTGATTTTTTATTATTATATACATTTATTGATAGACTCATAATATATACTTCAGACAATTTGAAGTCTGGAAAAGACAATTTGTAGCTGCAATCTACTCTGGCCAATTGGAACTCCTGGGTATATTTAAAATCAGAACATAAATCAAATCTTTTAATTTTTTGTCTATTGCTACAATATCAGAAAAAATGGCTAATTGCAACACCAGATATTGTGAAGAGAATTTGTAGAACAGTCTATACCTAAAATGTATTTATAATTGCTAATCAGGACAACTTATCTATATATGAATATATTCATTCCTTCATTTGGGGATTATAAATAAACCTGAGGACATTTTCTGTAATCTAAACCGGATAGTAAAATTGCATCACATAATGAAATAATGGTCCCCATTTATATTGTATTAAATTTTGTATCTAACCATGCATACCATTTGCAAACCACACATATGGTTGAAGTTAACATAAGTTATTGTATGGATTAGGTACATATGTAAAGCAAATTGGAAAATTTAGTATTTTTTTGGAATATGTAAATATTTCTTAAACAAGCACAAACTTTCATCAGAATGTCAAGAGTATTAAAAGTCTTTTGAATAATTAATAAGTGCAGCTAGAATATTATGAAAACAATACTGTTATTGATAACTGTTTATATAGTAATAAAATTCTCTAAAAGTACATGCATGACTGTATGGTTTGCAAATTATGAATTATCCAACAGCATTTTTGTTCATGTACATAAAATAAAACAAATATAATTGTATAATTACCCATTATTTACCAATGGTATGTATGTTTCCTGAACTGTAGGAATGGTTGAATACAAAAAATGTATCTGGTTTGTGAACTATATATATATTTACAAACTGGATGCAGCATAAATCTATACTCATGGTAATCTATAAGACAGGGTTGCCACACTTTTCAAAGAATAAATTCCCCGACTTTTTAGTACAATAATATTTAAAAATAGATAGATTGAGTAGAATCTTATAGTGAAATTTTATTAAAGTATTGTATACAGACTTAAAATACAAAATGTCAATTGAATATTAAATAATAAATGCATATCACAGTTCACCATCTTTTAATTTGATAGACTTATCTTACACTTTTAATTCAGATATTTTGGTATATAATGTATAATATTTGATTAAAAGTTTGCTATATAATTGCCAGTCTTTTCTGACTCATAATTTAGAGCATATATTGAAAGCTGGTTTTGAAGAACCAGAGTTATTTTTTACCTAGAATGAATATAAAGGGGTGTTTTTTTTTAATTCAGACTTCATGAAATTTTGAAGAAATATAATTATTTATAAATTCCCTCACCTGTGGCAACCCTGAAAAGATGCAAAAATATGGGGGACCAAGGGGTTCATGCAAGATATTACTCTTAAAAAGGAGATATCACTCTAAAATGTTTACAATCACTATAAGTGGAACGATTCGATTTACACACATTCATAAAAGAGAGATAGTTAGACAAATAAATTTACTATCACTTAATATACAATTAATATATTGACTATTATTCAATTTTGAGTGATTGTACTTACTATCATTCAATTTTGAGTGAGTGTATTTACTATCATTCAATTTTGAGTGATTGTACTTACTATCATTCAATATTGAGTGATAGTATCTATTTAACATGAGTGTCAAGATAGTAAGGTTACACTCATGAGTAAGTGTTGTGATAGTAAGGTTACACTCACTTGTGAGTGCCATGATTGTAAGGTTACACTCACTTGTGAGTGTCATGATTGTAAGGTTACACTCACTCATGAGTGTTGTGATAGTAAGGTTACACTCACTTGAATTTAACATGGGGGAGATAGGAAATGAAATAAATAATTTCGATTTATTAAATAAATACAAGTTTATATGCTAATATTTTTAAAACGGAGGTTCTTACTACAATACTTGATCTTTATAAAAAGGAATGGAATATTTTCCTGCCATATTTCAAAATATAGGTTTACACTCACTCAAATTTCACATGGGGGAGATAGGAAATAAAATTAATAATTTTGATTTATTAAATAAATACAAGTTTATATGCTAAGATTTTTAAAATGGAGGTTCTTACTACAATACTTGATCTTTATAAAAATAAATGAAATAGTTTCCTGCCATATTTCAAAATATAGGTTTACACTCACTCGTGAGTGTAACCTTACTATCACAACACTCCCTCGTGAGTGTAACCTTACTATCTCGAGAATCATGTTAAATAGATACTATTTCTCAAAATTGAATGATAGTAAGTACACTCACTCAAAATTGAATGATAGTAAGTAGACTCACTTATAATTGAATGATAGTAAGTACAGTCACTCAAAATTGAATGATAGTAAGTACACTTACTCTTTTATGAATGATAGTAAGTACACTCACTCAAAATTGAATGATAGTAAGCACACTCACTCAAAATTGAATGATAGTAAGTACACTCACTCAAAATTGAATGATAGTAAGCACACTCACTCAAAATTGAATGATAGTCAATACATTAATTGTA
>JAUZNC010036869.1:0-11544 GCA_034780395.1 Vannuccia rotundouncinata | reverse complement strand
ACAAATAAATTCGAGAAATTTGTAGAATGCGGCAAACATTTGTCGGACCCCAAAACATTTACAACGCATTTCCAATTCATAACCTTTTTGAAATATAATGAATTTATTTTAAACTTTACGCTATAAATTATTAATATCGTATTTTTAAAATATAAAACATGAATTTAATCGATTTATAAAAAATAAATCGAGATATATGTATACGCTTTATGAAAAATCAAGCCATACCTGTTGAAAATAATAATTATAATACATATGGTCCAGTATACATTTTTTTAATATCCCAGATAAGTTTACATTGGAAAAAACCGTTGTAAAACAAATTAACTAATTAAATAAACAAAATAGTTTAATTTATGTGTATTTCATTGTTATTAATCTATAAGTTGAATTTATGGGTATTTTTGCGATCAATTGTGTCATGAGTTAATGATTGTTTATAACACTCAATTATTATTCAGCCCTTCAATATAACTTCAATCATAATGCTAATTTAATTCTTAGATTTCATATTTTGATAAAAAACAGAATACAAATTTAGTTTATAAATGTAATATATGTATTTGCATTCAAAATAATATAATAATATATAAACAATATTAGCGTAATAATTTGTACAAAATCTAATAGGCTAACAATAATGTAATTTAATAATATATCTTCAAAACAACAGGGATAAAATACAAAAATAACTATATAGAACTTCTTTCAAAAAATTTAGTTCTTCAAAAAAGCAAAAAAAATTGTTCCACTTTACAGGTTATTTATTTATCGAGTAATAAGTTCTTATGATACCTAAAAGTAATTATTTAGCCCATTTTCCATGTCCAGGTCGTATTCCTCTTGTGTTGATAACATCAATTATAACAGAATGTTTAAATTCATTCCATGTCTTTCCTCCTTCTTGACGCATGTATTCTGTCTCTATGTCTTCCTGAAAAACATTCATTATAACAAAATTGTTCACTATTTTACTTAATATTTATTTGATTATATTCATACTACTCAAAATATTTTAAAGTAACATAGTAATATAGCAAAATGAATACATTTCTAAATTTAATTAATGTCATAAATAATCATTATTAGATCATAATTTATAATTACAATTAGTTTACTTTAATGACAAAATAACAAAAAATTCTTGACCAGAATGGGGTTTCTTAACAAAAAATAAATAAATTTAATACTGTTTTTATATTTATTATCAGTAATCAATTTTTGATATAAATTAAAATATTTATTTTGAATTAAGATTGAAGTATAGTCAATCTTATTATTACGTCCAACATAAACACCATAAAAAATGTCGTTACTTCAAACGGTCGCTGTGAAAGGGTAGCATTCTCCAACTGAGACAATTTTGTATTGGAGGAGAAGTTTGAAATACTGTTTTAAATACAATTTGAAAATTCTGAAATACCGCAGTTTTGGGGAATACTTTCAGCTCTTCCATAGTACATGACCAAACGTAAAAAATATGGATTCAAAAATGACTACAAAGATCTAGTAGGAGCTAATTAAAGCTAAATGGCAAAGACATAACGAGTGTATTTGTCAAAAACATCATAATAAGGCCAATCATAATAAGGCAAATTAGACAGTAGGAACGCCTTCTGTCTCATCAGATGAGGGCTGATAAACACCGCGATCAGCAACCAATACCGTTACTTGATTGGAAACGTCGTTAATGATCAATGCAGCAACCACCAACGAGAGGAGAGGAAGTAGACCTGGAT
This sequence comes from Vannuccia rotundouncinata, assembly GCA_034780395.1. Lineage (NCBI taxonomy): Eukaryota > Metazoa > Platyhelminthes > Proseriata > Coelogynoporidae > Vannuccia > Vannuccia rotundouncinata. The sequence goes on along the minus strand of JAUZNC010036869.1, from coordinate 9,805 downwards.
TTCGCTCAAATTGCAAATTCTTGGTCGTTCCGCGGGACAACAGATAATCGATTCCAACATCCGCGACCTGATTATCAAGTTCATTCAGATAAGGGAAGGATGCAGGGTCATTAGTAAGTAGAGTTCCTCGAAGGTGTACAACTACACGAATATTATGCAAGATACACAACTCGCAACTGCTTTATGACGATCGGAATTTTAACTGATGACACCAAACATCAACGTTTGGGGAAGATGAGGTATTTAGATCCCTGCTATAGCTGGATGAAGTAAGTCATAAGATACCAAGAGCAGGGTTAAGGTTAAGGGCGTTAGCACACTTCCATAAATAAAGTGTTTAAATTGTAATGCTTGATAATTAAAAAAATTGTGAATATTTCAGGAAACTTTACCTCAGTAAGATGTCCATACGTGGGTTCACTAGATAGTCTGAGAAGTTTCCTGGCGTCATGATCCAGACTCGCAAGACGTTCGTGAGTGATGATTCCCAGACGAACAGCAGTCTCTGCGACAACAGTGCTGGTCATAGCTGTGTCGTCAAGGAGACTCACTTCACCGAATGACTGATTGGCATCAAGACGACCCATTTGGACCTGTGTGAAGGGACGAGACGTTAACTATGAATATTATACACCGCTAAACAAGGACCAGATGTAAATATGAATGCTTGAACACTCACAATGTCCTTCAAAATTATGTCTTTGACTAAAAATGTTTTTATTGCATAAAGATTAACAAAATCAAACCCAAACCCAAAGAAATTTTAATGTATAATTTACATACAGGGTAGGAATGACATTATGATCCAGTTATATAAAAATTATTTCTTTAAAACCTGTGTATATAAAGTTTTAAATTTGCAGAAAAATATGTACTGAAATATTCTAAATAATTGTGACTTGATTAATTTGTCAGCTTTAATTAATTATTTTAGAATAACAGAGTACCTTTGTAATATAATTTCATTCCATTCATTCTGCATGCCAATGTTAGATACATTTATGAAATTGTTCATGACGCCTAACCTGGAATTTTTTAATTTCTGTATCCCCTTTGATATTCTTCTTTTTGGCATTGACTTGACGAAGGACCAAACATGATCCGCTCTGGATGTATGCGAGAAAGGGAGCTTTGTAGCCTTCACTGACCAAGACTAGGGGAGGAGATATGAAATAACAAAATCTTGAAATGATAGAAGCAACCAAACACAATATACAGAAAAGGTATTATAGTAGGCCTAAGAAGTAGAATTATTTGTAATATTTATTTATTAAGCATTCACTATATTGGATGTTTGACTGAACTATAACAGAATTAATCTTTCAGAAATTACATCGTAAATGTACGCAATATATATATATATAACATGTTGTATATAATTATGTAAGAATTGATACAAATCATTATTTGAAATGAATGCAATAGAAATGCTAAAATGATTTCTCCCTTATTTGTGTTCTCATTTATATCTTAATTCTAAAGGAATTACAAATAAAATATATATATCTATATTTCTCACCTGTGTTAGCCGGGAATTTTTTCCACTCAATAATCGTGGCAACATTAATTAAGGGTTGTCTGGTCCACATCGTATAGGCAGGATTCACCTGAAGCAGGCTTATCTTGTCGGCATGACTACGCACCTTCATTTGCTGCAATGATCATTATGGGAACAGAGTTAATTAATACACTCGCTAATTAATACACGGCCTAATTAATACACTCGATAATGAAAACCACTTGTGTCGGGATATTTTTGTATTGATATCTCTAATTAATATATTTTTAATAATTATTTTTAATAATTCGATAATAATAAATAGTTTATAATAAACTAGACTGGTTCCTATTTATTGTTGAACACGTTGTAAGACTTATTTTTAGTAGAATTTATGCTCAGTGTAACTGATTTCCTTGCATCTTACAGAATAAGTAAACATTTCAGAGGAAATTGTGAATATCCTTCGATGCATCTATATAATATAATGGAAAATTTAAAAACATACCATGAAATGCTTATTATTGCGCGAGGTTTAGGATTGAAAAGCGAAACGACAGAATCTTTTTATGAAGCATGTAGTTTTCAAATATAGGATACAAAGAAATGTAAGCAACCAATAATGCGTGACAATTATATAAGTTGACCAAAACAGGATATTACCAACAATAGAAATCCTTTCTAAATTAATCCATATTCAGTTAAAAAAGAATATAGTGAAACCGTACTTTACTTATCGTGGATTCGGAGTTCTTTTATGCTATAAAGAGGAATCTGAATAATATTCGACGGAATATGGAGGAATCAGAGATATTTAAAAAAAAGTATTATGAAAAACAATACTTAATCATAAACAAAAAAGTTTTGTATTATTATGAAATCTTCTATATCTATACACAGTTTTGTTAATGTACAATAATTTGTTTGATAATTAATATAATTTCTCGATTTTAAAACAAAAAGTATTAAATACAATCGATTAAAGTATTTAATACAATCGATAATTAATACAATTTTGCCTGTGACAATTGATGTTTACAGTATTTGAATCAATCGAAGAATAATCAAACATCCTCAAATCAATTGAAAACTTCAAAATTAGAATAGCTTTATAGTTTATACAGAGTAGTGCAGTATTGGAAAAAATAATTGATTTATAAACCTATATCAATAAATGATAATATGTTAACTAAATAATAAATTGTGTAAACGACAAGTTAAAGTAAGTATAATTAGGCGATATACGTACAAAATACGCAGGTATACTCAACAAACTTTATATAAGTCGTCTATACCCTATGATTGCTATTTTGAAATATCACACATTTTATGCTATACTTCAACTCTAAATATTTCCGATTAATAAATAATAAAATTCTGTTAAGTATTCACTTCAATTATTCTGTTAAAATTATTGCCCGAAAGTTTGAGAAGCTCGCAATGTTCCATTGTTAAGACAGTGAGCACCTTACTGCTGACATTTTCCAGCCGGTTGAGAGTGCCAAAGGACTCCCCCAGGCCCAACTGAAATTGGAGAAGAAATGTTTTCTGATTTCTTATAGAGAAGTATTCAGATCAAGAAATCTGTTCTGAAAGAAGAAACTATCAAATTAGTATGTAGATCATTTAATAATTTTAAGAATAAAATTAACATGGACATTATTATTTTTAATGAGCAAATATCTGTATTACATGTACATGCGGTGAATAAAGTTATCCAGTTTATTTAGATAGAAATACTCTACTTTAATTTAAATCGATAAGCTATAACTCACAACGGGAAATCGTTTTGGTTTTCCTATCTCGATATCTTCTGAGGTGTCGACAGTACCCTCTTCTAAGTTCTCGCCTTCCTCATCTGTCGCCTTATCGACCTCCACATTGGCCCAATTCTCGGCGGGATCGGTGATGATCCTCATGTGAGGGTAGGAGAGAGGACGCACACTTCCCCGCAGGATGATGTAGAAGACACCGTTACCGAAGACCATCATGCCAGGCTCCTCCACCACTTCCATCGTCGTCACCACGACGATTTCGTGGAGCTCTTCTGGAGTCATCTGATTGGCTAGATCCGAGTAGTGACACAGGGCTCGACAGATTAAGTCGTTGTCAGAGGCGGTCCTTTCGAAAGGCCTGATTGTGACACGACAAATAATATAGAAATAAAATATGACAAATTCATGATGCGTGTATAAATAAATATTATTTAATAAAAGTTGTGTATAATGAATATTATTACGCTTCTGCTCACAACTTTCTCAACATCTTCCTGAGGATTTTTGATCTTCCCTTAAGTGAGAAGTCCTCAGTGAATACTTTCTTCTTCCCTCTGAGAAGGTTTAGATGGTCGGCAAGATTTTGCGGAACAGACTCGGCAATGGACGAAGGTGCTTTTATTGCTGGTTCCTCTTGTAGTTGCGGTTTAGAGGCTGTATTGGAAATGAAGGAGAGTTGTATTTTTATACATCGTTACAGGATTCAACAATTTCTTCTACAAATATTTCGATTCTATTTATACATATAATTCAAATAAATAATTTTTAATGTTGTATTGAATACTGACTATATTGGTATGGCTTCACTGAAATGTTTCAAACTACAGTTTGAAGTATCCATATCTTTCCATTATTCATGTTATTGGATTATACTGTCAGAACTTCTTTTATAGAAAGAAACTATAAATTATTTTATTGGGAGACGGCAATACTCACTGTGTTCTAAGTCTGCAAGCATACAAAATCGTTGAATATTTCACTTTCATTATCTCCAAATAAATTAGCTGAAAACCTAAATTATAACCATTTCTCCGGACATATACAATTCTTGTAACAACCAGGAATAACAACTGTACTATATAGTAAGCATATTATTTGTAGGACTAAGTGAATACAATTTCAATTAAGATTGAATTATGTAATAATTTGATAAGGTTTAACTTATTAACTTATTTAACACAATTATTCATTTTTTTTGGTAATCTATGAAGCAGTTTTGATTAAGCTTACCAATGGCTTTTAGGCTTGTTTCTGAACGTTCGTGTTTAAGAATTTGATAGTTTTCTGGAGGACGACACTTAGCCTTTGGAGGATGAACAAACATTTTGTGATAATTTCTCATGAAATCTTCATGAGCTTGCTCACTGGATTTAGGATTGGAACTGCAGCATAAAAAAAATATTTAAATTTAGAAGCATAAATTTTTTAATTCTGATTAGATAAAAATTGTATTTTAATGCTATTAATGGATCCGATAAATGAATAAATTTTATTTATAAAATTTCGATACTGATTTGATAATGATTATTTTTAATTTAAAACAAAGAAGGGCAAATCTATACTAAAATTCAAATGAATTTGTTATTTGTGAATGTAAAATACAACAATTTTGTATTAAAAACAGTAATAGCAGCATATTTATTATTTTTTGAAAATTCAATCTCACTTATTAGATAATCCACTAATGCCAATAACTTCTTTAAGACCTGTATAGCTAACAGGTAAGTGATCAGTACCATCCTTACTGCACTTTGGAGCTGAGAAAGAAAAGTAGAATATTTTACAACACAAAAAAGCATAATTAAAAATGATAAATAATTTAAAATTTCTAATATTTCTATTCATATTAAAATTATTTGAATTTATATATATAAATCAAATTTCTTTCATTTAACAAAATATTACGCGAATAAATTAAATAACAATAAAGTAAAATTAACAAATATATTTATACAAAATTACTAATTACTGCTTATTATTTACCCAAACTAGAAACATAACAAATTATATGGAAGAATATTTAAGACAATATCATGAAAAATATTTTAAATAATTTCAGTTTTATTTCATTGTTACAAACATATTTTTGTTCAGTTTTAAAATTCTATCAGTAGAAATACAAATAATTATATCAGCCTTTAAAAATACAATGTGTTCAAAAAGTTATGCAAGTAAGAAATAATCTGAAATGCAAAAATAATAATAATAATAAATAAATAAAATAATAAAAATGCTTATGAAACATTGCCAACCAAATTCCAACTTTTTGAGGAATGTAATGGTTTTTCCTTAATGTTGTATGGATTTTCTAATGCCCATTATCTGCTGTTTTGCAAATTCACATGACTATTAAGATAGAACCAAGATTTATTGATCTGAAGGCAGGTTTGTAAGAAAGTTTTATCCTCATCTATCCCTCCCAGCATACAATCACTAAAAACCATAAGAGTGCAGCTGCAGCGCCATCCACAAAATATAGGCCTTATAATGTTGTTTTTATACTTATATATGATAAATGATTGGTTAAATGTATAAGAATATGTATAAAAATTAGAAAATGAGCATAACATTTTTAAGATAATTGGTGTATTTATATTTAATATTATATATTATAATATATTTAACTATTATCCTAGATATTAATATATAGTATATAGATAATTTCTGTGTTAAAGTTTGGTTGAAATTTTATTAATTTAATTTTAATATCTAAATATGATTTAATTTTTCAAATAATTTTTGTGTTAAAGTTTAGTTTAAAATTTTATTAATTTAATTTTAATATCTAATGATTATGTTTTGTTATTTTTCAGATGACTAATTTTTAATTATAATATAGTTGAAATGAATAGCCTAATTATAATAATATTAATATAGCTCCATAACTTTTAAAACTGATAAAATTCATATTTAAGTAATAAAAATTAACTGATCAAAACTCACTTAAATATATATATATATATCAATTATTTAACATGCATAGGCCATATAACAGAATGAATTTTGAAAAAAATATTGATTGTTATGGATTTCCCTAATTCTGATTGACTTATTTAAAGTTGTAATTAGTATGTGGATAGAAAATTTCTCAGATGACATGACATTATCTTTTAAAACTTAGTATGGGTACAATTATTGGCTTCTGGTTCCCATACCTATGAGGTAGTTTAGTGTTTTTGGCTAATTAATATTTTAAAGCCAGCCTACATTCTATTTAGCTTTAATAAAATGTATATGGTAAATATTAATAAGGAATTTATATATAAAAGTATAAGAAAAAGCTAAAATATATTGTATACAAAGAATATGGAATACAGGCTGGTTTTAAAGTGATTTCCCCCTTCCATATTAAAATTAATAAATGAAATACTCTAAAATTACATTTAATCAAAAATTATTATAGAATATGTTTCTGCCTAATTTATAATTGACTTTATAATTTCCTTATATTGCTTTCAACATTTAATGATAAACTGTAGTTTGTCATTAAATGTTGAAAGCAATATAAGGAAATTTATAACTTTTTTTGTATTATATTTTAGTATGGGTCAAATGATTTAATTTCTGTTATTTTTAAAATAAAATTCTAACTTGTGGAAACCTTAGATTAAATTTAAAAAAATATTTTTATAATTTTCATAATAAATTCATTATATTCATCTTTTGTATTTTGGTTTAATTATATATTATTAAACATTATTACCTGAGCATTGCACAAATCCTTTAGATTTTGCAAATGATGTCATTAAAACTTAGTGGATAGTTTCAATGTTTACGTTGTTTATACAAAATTATGAAATTATGAAATTTATGAATAATTATAATTTCAGCGGTATTTATATTTTATACATTACTATGACTAAAAGAATTAAAACAAACAAAAAATATTTATTTAAATATTTACATACCAAATTAAACGGACACCGGAAAGTTATCATATTAGAATATCTTACATCTGCGATGGCTGAACACTACAAAAAAAGGAAATAATGCATACCTGAGGATATTTTCAAATTCACTGGACTGAGCCAAAAATTATATAAGCTCGAAGTACATCAAACAAACTTAAGCTCATTTTATAACTTTATCTTCATATCATTTCAATTACGATCATGTAAAAAAAGCTTTACCTACTGAAATAGATTTAAGAATATATAATTAAAGCTAAAGCTAGAAGAATACAGATTAAACTTCACAATATTTTATTCATATAATTTGTAGTTTTAACTTCGATTATCTAGATATAGTTTAAGCTATTACTATATACTTTTTATTCATACACGATGAAATATTTAGTCATATACATCGTATACCTATGAACATATTTATCTAGATTTATAAAATTTTAATAATTATTATAATCTTTATAAGATTTATAATTACATTAATTGATTTTTCTATGAAAATTGTTTTAAGTTATTTTTTGAAATTCAAAACAGTAATTGTTATCTAATATCTATATATTAACTGTAAACCTTTATGTTTTATTATTTATTTCTGAATACGACAAACTGTATCTATAATTTTAATATCTATAAAAAATGTCTTAAATTGACACAACAAATTGAGCCAACTAAAGGAGATGATCCAAGTTTTTCTCGCCATACAGTTCAACGCTACGTACATATATTATAGCTGTACACAACATGAAGGAAGTCATCAGCGCATCAAATACTCACAAAACCAAAAAACATTCACGTTGTTGAAGTGTCTTGTGGGGCTTTTTAATCACATGAAACGGTTTCATCTCAATTGAATGCATTGCAGCGCGTGATGTATTTTTCCTTTATATATGGCAAACAGAATTTGGGCAACATCCATCGATGAAATAGGAGAACACAGCGTTATCGCCTGGTGACAGCACAATATCCAGTTTATTGGAATCTTTGTTTGCAAAAAAGTTATGTGGGTGGTCAAAGAAGATGAACTAACTTGGACTGGTGAATATTTACGAGAGGACATGCAATCCTGAATCAAGTCATTTCTTTCTTGAATAACGAAGGAAATATGCTAGTCCTTGCAGAAGTAACCTTCATTATAAGTTCCATGTTTCAAAGCCTTTGCAACACAGCTACTGTTAAAGGAAAACAACGTTGATTTCTAATTGATAACCCAATGAACAAATAATTCTCATGACTTAAATCCGTCAGAGAATATGGGTGTAATTATTAAGGACATAGACAAATCTAATCTTCATTCAATTATAACAATTAGCATGACATGGTACAGCATTGCAAAATGTTCTTCACAGTGCGTACTCAGAAACTTGAGAATGTCATGACTTACTTATTTGAATTCAATTGCCCGACCTTTTGGCAGCTCATGGAGGTGACACAGATAACTGAACAATGGTTGTTATACATTCGCTATTAATAATTAAAACACATTTTAATGTAAGGCAAAAATTTTATTGTTGCAAAAATGAATATAAAATTTACGGGAATATATCTTTGTGGGCTACGCTGAAACAACTAATAATAAAATAATTTAAAACGTTATTGTCCTTATATTTTTGCTACACTTAACATTGTATATATTATAGACATGTTTATATAATATAGACCTATCTATACCTGTTTAAACAAAGTTAGTTTATATCTATGATAGAAACAGGGTAGTAGTGTATAGCGATGTATTTTTGAATCATTAAAAATTTAACATAGATATTGTATAAAGAAAAAGTCCCCACACAACTTCTAAAACAATCATATACTTAAAAGTGTCAAATTATGAGTACAAAATGAACTGTTGAAACACCTTTTTCCATTTACGCTTCTACCCTGAGAAACTCTCAGAATTTGAAACCTTCAATAAACAATAAACAATTGAAAATTTATTTATTCACACTATAAGATTGCTAATTTGGTGGCCTCTTGTCCTATGTAACTTGTAATATTACCGATATTTTTTCTTTTGTATCTTGAAGTTAATTTTTGCTCTTGTTTTGTATGTTACATTTTTGTGCGTTCAATTATTGTTCAATTATTATAAATTTTGTATTATTGCGAGTTTATGCGTATGTTGTTCCGCTCCTGACTTGCTCCTAGCAATTGAAAAACCAACACATATTTTTAGGACAGTAATATAATCTGTCTATTTTAACCAATGACTTATATATTATGTATCTAGACCGGTACGTACATTAAGTGCAGCCATAGATATATGACTCTAAATTGTTTTAAATTTCCAATCGAAAAATGCAAATCTATTTAATTTTAATTAAAAATAGATTTTCATTGTCGTGCGACATCAATATTTACATACTGCACGATGTTTATAACTAAAAAATTGGAGAGTCATGGTATAATAGGTATTATGATCCAGTATAATCGAATATTTTCGCGGACAATAATACATCATTGATATCCACGAATTTACATATTAAAAGATGGGATTTTAATTACAGATTTATTGTCCCCTAAATTTATAAAAATCGAATAGAGAGAATTAATCATACCATAGATATTGTATATTATATATAGAACTAGATTGGACATCTAAAATATTTTTATACTAAAGTATGTTGCATCGC
>JAUZNC010036858.1:0-18825 GCA_034780395.1 Vannuccia rotundouncinata | reverse complement strand
AAAGTGAATAATTAGAAAGAATATTTCAATTTTGTATTGTTAAAATGTACTGATTAGGTAGCGAACAATACAGTTATTCGCGTCGTTGGCTATTGATTTTGAAATTGTTTAACAATTTTCAATGTACCACGCTTGACATATTAATAACAGTATATTATATGAAAAGTTTAATAGATATATATGTCAGTAAAAAAAACATTCCCGAAATAATATACACAATATGTGCATAATATTTAAATTAAATTAAATATGTAAACATAAATTCAAGCAACCAACTTAATACTTACATTTTAAGGACATCTATATATCGTTAATGTGTATAATAGTTAGCTCATTGAATTCATGTAATATGCATCATATAATTTATGTACAATAATTATGTATAACAATTTTTGTTTTAAATTAAGGTTGAATAAAATTTTAATTATTTCATTTATCGATAAAAATGCATCAGTCGAATTGAGCTTTCTATTGACTAAATAAATATTTGCATAAATATTTTATTTGTTGAGATACAGGCTTTTCATAATAGTGAAATAGTGAAAATGTTAACATTTTTTAGATAAATTTGATAGCTGATAATTGTATGTATATAATAGAACCTAATTATTTTATATGTATGCCAAAATATTTATAAATTATGTTTTATACGATATATGCAAATATTCTGTTTATATATAATAGATAAGAATTTTCTAATTTTAAAATATGCGACATAGACAAATATTCGATATATGCGAATTCAACTCTGTAAGCAATAATATTCTAAATTATAATATCTCTCTCGTTTACTATCTTTTATGAAATTAACATATTAGTTTCGACGACTATAATAAATATCGATAAGTAAGTTAAGACATATCTTTCAAATGTACTGATATCATAATTCTACCGATTTGCAACTCTAAAGTGTGTTATATAATTAGGTGGCATGGAATTTCAAAGATTGAAAGCATATGACGTTATTCTCACATATTTAGAGAATTTTTATCATATGTCAGCTGCCATTTTTCGAAGCCCTATCCTCAAACGACCCGAAAACCACTTATATAAATACGTTCTTTTAATTAAACAAAATTTCACCGAAACATATTAACTATGGTAAGATTTCCTTTTAGATATTTTTTCTTAGACATTAATGCCTCATCTATTAAATAAATCTATTATTACGTTCAATAAAATAATACTACAAACAAAAAATCACTAAAATAAATAACTTTTATTGAACAAAATTTTCTGAATTTAAGTGCTGGTTGTTACAGCTTTTTTATTCTTCAATTAATTTACGTTAAAGATATATCAATATTGTCATTGATATTAAAAGTTGATATAGATTTTATTTGATATATATATTTACATGATGCCAGTATTAATTACAGTTTATTATGGTTCGCTGGTAAAGATCGGTTATATCAATATTAAATATAAACATAATAATGATTGTTATTTTTAGTTGGCACACTAAAAAATAATAAAGCCTTTAACTTACTATATTAAAATTAATTCAAAATATTTGCTAAAAATATAGTGTTGTGTACATTGACTTATATATCATTTATCTAGACCGGCAGCAAACTGTTCAAAAAACGTTCAGAGCGCATTTCAATTATATACGGTAATATTATATACGGTTAACCTCCCATTTATGATCTTATGGGTCAGCAAAGTTATTCAAAGGAAAGAAATTCAATCAATATTATATATTTAAATAGGCTTTTGATCATTATATATTGATTAAATACCTTCTTTAAATCGAAACTATTACCGTATATAATTGAAAGGCATTAATAACTCCCATGGATTTAGTATTGATTATCAATATAGATATATTCCTCCGCGGACGTTTATTACTATTTAATATTTGTCAGTTTGCTGGTCTAGATAAATAATAAAAAATGATAATAATAGATAATAAAAATGTAATTGGTTGTCTAACAGTTTTTATTTTTTATCAACGAAGATTAAGTGAAAACCAAGACGCTCAAAAACGTTTTCAGTGTGAATTTAGCCAAGAGGCCTATTTTTTCACAATAAAAAGATTTAGAAAATATAAAAAACAATCATTGGGAACTTTTTAACCTTCATATAGATCAATTGTTCACTATCAAGGAATCAATAAAATATGTAATTACTCATTTAATATACCTTCTCTTTGAAAACTGTATGTATGTGTTATTATTCATGTTGAGAATTTAACAATATGTAGTAGAATTTAATATGTATTTACCTACAAGATGTATACACATACATAAGTACTGTTTTTATACAATTTAATAAACATATGTGTAAATGCATATTGTCAAAATTTTTTTATTGGGTCAAAATAATCGGTCTCTTGACAAAATTAACACTGAAACCTTAGTTGAGCATTGTGGTCTTCACATAGTCATTGTTTATAAATCGATCATATATATACATAATCAAATTTTTATGTTGAAAGATAATCAAAAAGTTAATTTGTAAAAAAACTATTTTTTAAATAAAATATTCATTATATTTATTACTAATTTGTTTATTGTTCATCTATATAATTAATAAATATTGACAAAAGTTACTATATTTCAAGGAATATTTCTTCACATTGAAACAAAACATATTTAATTTTACTTCTTGCGTTTCATATAACATAATATATTTAAATTAAATGATAATAAATCTGCCATTCCAGATAAAAAATTATATTAATAAACTAATAATTTTAATATACTATGTCTATTATTTTATGTGTAGTTTGTCTCTCTCGCTCTGATTCACTCCGACCTATAATATAGTTCTGATTAACTAAATATCGAACAAGCAAAATTTATAATACAAATTTTTAAATAATTATTATCCCACCCGTAGTTTTATTTTACATTTTACAATACGAAATGGAGACCTTTATAATCTTAATTAACATACTTTTCATTGCACAAACAATAAAAGTTTAGTAAACTTAAGTACTTAAATCTATTTCAGAAGTGTCCTATAATTCTGACTGTTGCTGTGATGCTGTTGAGCGTGAGTCAGATGGCCCACTCTAAAAATAACATCATCGACTTTACAATGACAGCTGCCGAAACAGAGGCCCTTGAACAGGTTCCCTACAAAGTCAATTGGCCTTGCTTTGCTAAATGTGGACTCGGATTGGCTTCATGCGTGGCCACTTCGGGTTGCTTTGGTCAAAAGGAAAAATGGACAGTTGCCAAGTGTCTAGTTAAGCATTGCGCCCTACAGTCGGTTCCCTGTGTCTATGGATGCCTTCAAAATTCCGATTAGAACAGTTGAATATCGAATGCTGGCACAAATGGGGTGTTTTGACTAATCACTATTATAGATTTTTTGTATAACCATGACGGGAATATTAACGAACACCATATCAAACTATTTGTTGTATAAAGGAAATATACTTTAGTATCAACGATTAGCAAAGTTATTATATCCTAATCAAAAACACAACTGTATGAAACAATTAGATGTTCTGCGGCAAGTAGAAAACTATATCAAAAATAGCAAAACCCGATATATTTCACGAGGCAGCACGCCGTCGCAACAAGACTTCTAATTGTTCCATGAATTTACTGGCTTACAACCCTCCTCTCTTCTCTATTTTTAAAACCCAACTTTATAAAAAAGCACTGATATTTTTATTTAAAATAAATCAAATACAATGTGTGATCTCATTAATGAAGCCTGAATCAATAAAAAATAAATATAGGTTCTGTCAAAGCTGCACAAGTTTATAATGAATTAGTCCACAGATATATTAGCACAATGCTACTCTGTAAGGTGTAGACAATCGATACATTGACGGAATGAAAATGGTATATGGAACAAAAAACAACCAAGACAAGTGTCTGCCTTTAAATAAATACAATTAAGAGGATGTTCAATATAGTTTTACCCAATGTGTGACTTCTTAAAACAATCTTATTTTATTCTTAAAATATACACAGATAAATAAATAAACAAAATGAAACACATAAGCATATTAACAAGTACATAATTGTCCTCAAAACGAAAGACAGTGTAGCACATAACAAGATTCACATATCCAAGCATGAAGCGCAATATTATATTGGATAAATAAAACGAATTTATAATTGTAATAAACAACTATAATAAATAATTAGAATATATAAGAATGTCTACGTTTCTTGATCATATTAGCAAAGTCATTTCTTAAGTGAACGATTAATGCTTTCAGTCTAAATATATTAACCAGGACTAATCTAGATTATGAAATAATATATATTATTCTCCTTTCTTACAATTATTGTTTGACAATTTATAGGATATGTCTCAAAAGATGACTATGCAAATATGAAATTTGGTATTAGTTAGATTAACATAGTCTATTAACAATGGAATATAAAATAGTTTAAAAAACATCTAAAGCTAATTGACATCGCATAAAAATGACGCATAACTATTGATATAATAGAATGTGAATTGGTTAAATACAAATAATAGGTAGTAGGTAATATATTAGTAGTCACAAATAGCAAAAATAAGGTTGATATTTTTCTATATAATAATGGTTGAAAAAATATAAGAGGTTTCCTGAATATATGAGATTATCACTCTGTGAATGGTTCTGTGATTTTATATCGAATTTTAATAATAAGCAAACAGCAAGATAAATAAATAAATAAAAGCAAGGAGATCAGAAACATCAAATGCCAAAAATACAATTCACCTGCACTCGTCCTAAGGAATGATCCACAAATGATTTACAATTAAAAGTGTTGTAAAGAAGACAAAGAATAAAAATGTAAGAAAAAACATGGTTAACAATAAATAATTTATAATGTTGAAAAGTACAAATGCAAAAAGCCATAATAGTTGATCAACAAATGCAAACAAGGAACACAAAGCTGCGGTATATCGATTGCATCATCTAGATGAAGGTGTAAGTAAGCAAATATATAGCTGGAGGTTTCACCTTTAATACGTCAGTAAAATAATTAAGGACTGTGATATCAATACAATAATAGCGTCAAATAATAGCAAATAGTTAAGAAAAAATAACAGAAAGGACTTTTGATAACAATGTTAAAGACAGACACAGTCTGAATATTTTTCACTGTTGGACCCTTGTTGATATCTCGATTTGTGTGTCAAATATTACAATCTACTACCCATAAAATCTTATTTTACTGAAATATTTACTTTCAAATAAAGGGTTTGAAATGCTCGTATCAATCGTATGTTCTAGTATAAAGTTAATCTATTGTTGAAATCACAGCCAAATTAATAATATAGTATATCAATTTGAAACGTCATGGTATTCTGTATTGGTAGCCAAAATGTAGGATTAAAATTTAAGATTTAGATAATAAAGAATGTAAAATAGTGAGAGAATATTAAAATTGACGATACAATCAGAAAGAACCATCAAAATCAAGGTGTGAACAAGTATTTAATTGTACAGATATCTAATGAAATTCTAAAAATTAACGTTTAATTATAATTTTTAATAGAATATGTTAATGAAACAAGGAATAGAAAGTAATCTGTTGATAAAGAACTATGTGATTAATTATCTATGATATTACCATGCATTATTCGGTCAGTTGTATGTAATAAATATATGTCAATAAGATATAATTCTTTACACCTATATCCACCAACAAACGGTACATAATGTCACCTCCTACTAGGTAGCTCTTCAATTCTATCTTCATTGGCTGGATGATATTGATGGTGGTGATGATGATGATGGTGTCGCCTAGGGTGATGATGACGATGCTGTATCTGATTGGCTATGTTGACTGCAGCCGGTGCAACTGGGGCAGCTTGTCCACCATCGCGATTCTGTTGCTGCTGCTGCTGGTGGTGGGGAGAATTCATTTGATTATTGGCCACGGCGGCGCCACTTCGGCTGGGCTGCGGATGGCCGACCGCTCGATACTGTTGTCGATTTCGGTGGTTGCTGTGACTACGTCGTTGGTTGGCTGAAGATGAAGCAGCGGCGGGTTGTGGGACGGCAACTAATTCGGGGGATTCTGTGTGTAGCCGGGCTGCTTCGTGGTTGTAATGCCGCGAGTTGTGTGTGTTGACAAAAGAGCATGATGTCGAAGCTGGAATAGGTAACCAAGGAAATCAAATAACCTCACAAAACTTGTGTGAGGAGCATTATTACATTGTTTACCAAATAGAAATAACTTACTCACGCTTTTCCCAATTTGAATTTAAGGGTATTTTCTAGCGACATTTAAGCGATTTTTAAGGATCTTTTATATAATTTAACATTTAATACATATAATTATCATAATACAGTTAATAATCACTATTATATATAAAAAATAGGAAAGAACAGATTAATTACAATATGTCAATAAGATTAATTTTTTGAATGAACTGGTCTAATTGCATTAAATCAAAAATCATAAAAATTAAAATGATTAAAACTCAAAGAATAATATAATATTTTTCTAAAATTCAAGGGACATTTAAAAATTTAAGGGATTTCAAAGGATGGTGAACATATTTATTCTAGAAATATTTCACTCATAAAAGTGAGAAGTTTTTCTCATTATATCTAAATCGACCAGAGAAAGTTAATTACATTGTTGATATTGTAACAAAAAAATGTTATCAATCCTTTTAATAATAATAATTGTAAACATTTTCAAAATAATTATTGAAACACAAGAACTTTTGAATTACTGCAAAGACACTGCACTGTTAAGAACAAAAGTACAGTCTATTACTACCAAAAATGTGCAGCTGTTAACATACGTGCACTCGCGGTCACAGCTGTAGAGGAACAGCAGGAGACTATAGTTGCAGCAATGTTGCCTGACAACATAGTGTCGTCAGTCGACATAAATTTGGACCCGGCGGATGGGGACGTGTCAGTGGTATCCTCCCAGCCATTGTCCTTGATCAAGTGAGCCATCTCGATGATGTATTTGCCCTCCTTGTAGCGTTGGCTAGACTCAAAGGCGCGTTCATACTTCCAGCCTAGGGTGGTGGAGCAGCAGGCACAATAGATATCGGCCACAAAATGGAGTCCAGTTAAGAGAATGCGCTCCTCCGCTTGCATGCATTCCACATTCACAACCTACAGTTTGGGTTTCCGCATTCACATAAATTATAAGGGTCATATTTGTAATGGAAATAAAATAATAATAAAAGTAGATGCCATAAAAAGCAACCTGTGTTTTCTCTTTATCAATTAATTTTAGCTACAGCGGAGATGGTTATATTTTACGCTTATTATGTGTATATCTGACACATTGAAAAATACGATTTGATGTCATTCTTTTCATTTATTTAAATTCTTTTCATAAATATTTAAGGGAATCAGTTTAAAATAGTTCGTGATAAGTTTAGAAGTATATGGAAAATATATGCGACGGAGATTATGATAAAATAAGGAAAACTCCCGACAAAGTGATAGAATAATGAAGGAAATTCACCAACAATGTCCGCAATATAGTTCATTACAGTGAAGTCTAGACAATATGAGAATTGAATTATAACTGTGCATGTTTTAAAATAAAGCAACACCAAATCTGTTTCATTTTCATGGAAAACATTTTAGTAGCAATATTTGAAGTTTCTTCAATGTCTAGTGATTATTGATTTCATTTCCTGCCGTTATGAGCCAATATTGAACAAATTCAATCGTTCAACAAAAAGTTCAATTTTATTTGCTAGACTTCTTAATAGAGCTAAATTAAACTATGTAAAAAATTATTTTGTGAAGATGAATTTTACCTATAGTTTAACACAATGAATAATATAAATAAAAATAAAACCAATGGTGATATGGACGTGTTTATTCTTCAAAACAATAAATATATTTCAAGTCCAATGAGTGTGTTCATATTATTTTAAAAAAAATCTAATTTTAATTATTTTCGTTAAACAATAGAAGTCTAAAAAATAAATAAAAGTTAAGCGGAATAAAGGCGGCTGTCGAAGATTGCACAAAGAACACAACGATCTCCGACAGGATAGCGTGTAGTCAATAGCAACACAGCGATTGTGTAGATTGCAAAATAAAGTATCCGGCTGTTGTTTCAAAGAATAGACGCAACAGCTACATCTATGTGGTAGACAATAATATTTTTATCCCTCATAATATGAAGTAATAAGTAAACACAACATGAATTATGCTACATCGTTTTACAATATAGCTATTCTATATTATATATGTGATATTATTTAGCGAGGCGCAAAGTGTTAAGTGATATATTGAAGTGTTAAATAATGAATTATGAATAAAAATGTTAAATATTGAAGTTGTCTAGATCTTCCAATTGACTGAATTAGTTATAATTATTGTTATTATTGGCAAGTATTATTCAACATTTTGCACGAGGTTTAATATAATACATCATCAATATGAATGGGAAATGGTTCTGACATGGTTCTAGTTTACTAATATTTTAGTATTGATTCAAAATATCAGTTGATTATATAATGGGCATAATTAATAAATTATGTGTAATAAACTAATCTTTTAAATTTTCGTAACATGTAGGTATTCTTCCTATAAATAAATCGTTAGTTTTGGATATTTGCCCAAATTTTTAGTTTAAGTTACTTAGATTTTAAATGTGAACAAATTACAAGTGTGTAATTATACAATTATATAAACAAACTAACCACATAACTTATAGGCACAGAATTGTAACCAAAATTAAATATAATACGTGCACAGTAAACTGCTATGTGTCATATTTATTTGACTCCAAAACAATAAGAAAGCAAGAACATTTTAAATAAAGAAAAAAGATATGTTGCTGTCGGAAAATGTTTGTTCACAAGTCTATTTGGTATCAAGAGACAATAATAAGATAGATGTCTAAACCATTTAATATTTTATATAAAATCTACTCCAATTCTCTCCTGTTTATATACAAAGAAATTGAAGAGACACCAAACATTAAGAAAGAGATAAGGAAATGAGCTGGTTTTGTGAGAAAGACAAGGGAGAAAGTTTCTCGGATTAAGATGAAGTGGTTAGCAAAAATCAGCCACTATAGTCAGTCCCCTTTTAAAATCAACAAAAATATTAGGGGGAAAATTATCAACGATTTTTGTTAGCGACTGCATCATCGTAGTTTCTCGTTATTACAGTGCATTATTAAGCCACAACTAGAATGAATGTTATCCTTCAATTCAAAAAATTAACAATATACAGAGAAGCACGTGGCGTGGGAGGGAGCAGAAAGCAGCCCGTTCAAGAAAAGAATTCAAATAATTTTTAACTTCCTAAAAGGGTAAAATGAAGAAGTGAGGCTAACTCCGTTAGAGAAGAATGAAATTATCCCGATCAAGCCTGCAGTCGACGGAGAATATAAAAGTGGAGCATCTAAAGTTACTCTAGAAATGATCCAGGAGACATCAGGCCAGGCGGTAGACAATTTTCTCCACAACAGACGATCAATACAAAGTAATTGTGGCTTTTTATACTGATTTCCAGCACCTCTCCCCCTAGCTATGATAGAGTGTATATATACATTATCAAGAGAGTTTTATTCACGGCTAGATTCAACCGAATATAGACACAACACTATCTGATTAATTTTGACAATAAATAAAAAAAGTATGAATTAATTATTTTATTTCTATATAAAATTAGTAATTGAAAAACAACATTGCTTATTGCGATCTTAATGCACTGTATTTTATGTTGGTTTAGCTTATGTCACTACTGTTGAGGTCCAATTAGCCCTAATGATAAAAGAAATAATAAAACTAACATGTATCGATCGATATTTTCATATAATAATGCTACCTTAAGTAAATTCAACAGAAAATTAGGACAACATAATTAGACAAACTTACTAGTTCAGATTTTCCAGAGGTAATATTACAGAATTTAGAAATTTTAATATGGTGTGTGATTATGTATATTGCTAAGAAATTACTTCATTATATTTGATGTCATAATCGATTTTTCGATAATCAAATGTGAATCGATATTATTCATTGTTAATTAATGTTTATGTCTCGACTTAGCCTTCCACACAAACAAACATTTCGTGATAAATAGATTTGGAAATACATATTATCTGTATATAATTCATATATTGATTAACAATTTCGTTCATTTGTATTAATACAATTAGCATAAACTTGAAAAGGGCCCATTAAGTTGAATTATTGTGCATTAATAAATAACTGCACCGAATTTAAATTATGAATAATTATTAAACAGATGAATTGACACGAAAGCTGGATTATATAATTTAACAAATGATATACTAGGAGATGCAAATTTAAGTTCTTAATAACTTAAAAAATGGTATTATATTTGAAAGATAAATATTTTAATAACATTTTTAGTAAAATAAAACAAAAAATAAGAGAATGTAATCAGCAATCGGCATATTCGCACTATTGAATGGAAGTGCGCTAATGTGTTATTTACTACAAGGTAGCGAACAAAAATACCCAGTACAATCAAATAAAACTAATCAACAACAACAAAAAATACAGGTTTTTATAGTCGAAATAATTTCATTGATATTAAATTCATGAGATAACTATTTCATAGAAGACATTTGATATACAGAGAAACCCAGTCCTCTTAATTGCATCCCATATGAGTGGATAGAAAATTCGTTTCTCAGTTACGCATGAACAACTTGCTTTCGTATCCAAATAGCATGAAAGTGTCTACTTGAGAGTCAATGTAACGGCTTCATTTAATGCAAAATCATTAGACTCTGGCAAGGAAAGTGGAAATCGGTAGTGTAGATGTTGATACAGTCCTAGGAATCAATACAGATATAGGATTTTGAAAGAATTTAAGAACAGGAAATAAAGTCCTTCTGATGATGATTTAATGTTAAGTACAAATATAAACGGACGTCAAATTCACTTATAACTGATTATCGAAATTGAATTGCCTAAAATGCTACACCAAACCTAGGGCAACAACGGATATTGTATAAATCAATAATTTGTAGAATTATAGTCTACTTTAATTATAACCTGATTAAAAAGGTAGGCTCGGCCTTGACTGCCCTGGAAGGACTTGCTGATAAGCTCTTCATGTCTGGCCAAATGCGCCCTACAATGGACACAGCTGTAGGTGCCTTCGGGACCCCCTTCCCAAAGGTACACCTGGAAGGTTTTGCCAGTTCTGTGTGGGCTTCTCTGCGGAGACACTACATCTGCATTGTTACCAGCTGTAGAGGTGTTCTGATTGGTCGAGCCTGGTCCACGGCGACCACCACGACGCTCCTGGATATAAAAATGTATATTGTTACTGTTTGAAAGAATAATTTTGTTTATATAAATTATGATTACATTACCTCTAACCGCAACTCAACCCCACGCTCCGTGGTAACAGAATTTGGTCAACACTTTGTATAATTTGTTTGTAAGAGAAAAATGATATTGAATTTTTTTCAAAATCCCCAAATTAGATCAGAATTAATTTTTTTTCTTCCATAGTCACTCTAAAACAGAAAAGAACAACATCAAATTGAAAGATTTTATATTTTAATATAGGTACTATTTATATTATAGTGAGCACAGATTATTAAACACATAATAAAGAAGATGCTGCATTTGATAACTTAATAACTCATAAAAATAAGACTTATCAACAAAATATTTCAGGTATTCAAAAATGTGAAAAACTATATCACCAAATAGTATTTTGTCAAGAAAATGTCAGTATAAATCAATCTACAGTGTTATTATGAATTTACTATATTATGATTTGAATTACTAGCAGTTTGTCCCGATAACTTTATGCATTCAACCCTCACATATCCAAATGATGTGTTCCAAATACAATTTATGGGTAATCAAATGTGCCCGATTTGAGAGAATACAGATAGAGGGAAATCCGTTTTCACTATAATATTCACGGAACCAAGGTTTATGGATATTCAAATTACAGATAAGCGAGGGTTGACTGTATAATAAGGCTGTGATTGATATGTGTAAAGAAATTAGAAATAGCATTCCTGAACCACCTACCCCACTTTAAAAATGATCCTGCTATGAGCTTTATATGTAATTATGAGGGTGCCATCTGAACAGTACATGTCTTCAGAAAAGTTATGTGCCAAACAATGAGCAAATACTGATTTATCTGAGAAAATCACATCAATGTATAATTAAAATATTATGGAAACAAACATGTAAATATATACATGTAAAAATCAAAGTATAAAATAATATTTAAAAGAAATTTTCAAATACACTAATTAATATCAAAATAATCGATTATTATATTAAACAGATCACATAGTAAACATATTAATACTTCTCTTTGTTTGATAATCAGCAAAATAATTTTATATACAAAGTACCTAATATATCAATAAAAATAATGCACACCTATTAATATTAGTGCATATAAAATTGGTACATATAATATAGTTATATGAATTAAATTTAACACAATAAAATTCATCCACATCATACTCCAATATTGCACATTAAAAAATGTCATATAGATAAATATATAGAAACTGTATCTTTTTCAATAACTGTATTAAAATTGGTTAAGGGGTATTATAATTAACAATAAAATAATGATTATATGAAAATTATTTATAGTAAAAAAATAAAAAATATGAATACCATATAATGATAGATGTCCTAAAAAAGTAGTTGGTTTGTTGAATTAATGTAAGATAGAATAGAAGTTTAATTTTTTCAAAAAAATTAATTACTCATACATCACAGTCTATTCAAAATATATATATATATATAGTGAAATTTTTATCTATAAGAAGAAGGTAAATTGTCTGTCTCATAGGACAGAAATGTTTTTCTAAGTGTGTCAAAATATTTTGATTAATTATCTTTAATATATTTATAACTCTAGTCTCCAAAGTAGTAGCTTTTGATTAAAGAAATTCTCTCATTTAAATGTATGTGTCTGTTTGCTTAAGCTATTTCTCCTAAACTGACAGTAACAAACAAACTGGCCAGCCAATTAGAGAGGTTAAACTAATTTCTAATTGAAAAATACTTTGATACAGTATGTAAATAACAGTGCATGTTTTAGGGAGGTATATATATATATAGAGAGATCATTGATGGTCTTATAAAAGAAGTATTTACATTATATATGTAAAAAATATGATTTTAACTCACAAATTATTATACTAAAAGGCAATCACTAAAGTTTTAACTAACAGAAAAAAATATGTAAGATTTGTTTTACTTTACTGAACAAATAAAATAATTATAACGTGGCTTGTCATAAAATATATATATATTTTTAATTTTAATTTTAATATAACAAAAATTAGAAATTTTATTTTCATTAAAGGGATAATTATTGTCATATAAATAATTTAAATGAATTAGAATTATTCTTTTAATTCAATATTGTAATTACATTATGGTCTAAATAGGCTCAATAATCTGACACACTTGGTTCCCTTAAAAATGTGATAAAAATGGATTATTGAATTTAATTTTAAAAGCACATAAACATAATGTTCAATCATATTCATTTTATAGCAATTTAATTCAATTTTATATTGAAAAGTTTAAAGATGTTGGTGATGACATGGTTATAGTAATGATACAAAATTCTTGAGTCAAATACAATTTTAAAATCAACCCAACAATAAAAATTAACCTTTTCAATTTTTTTACAGTCTTAAGTGATAGAAAAGCTAATTCATCAAATGGCTATATAAAATCAAATTAGTTAGTATCCTAATTGGTTAATTAATATTGAATCATTTATAATAGTATCTGATATGGTGTGACACATTCAATTAGCCTCCTATTTTGATTATGTTTAGATTATATATTTACTGTATTTCATAGGATATAGTTGAAAATTATTATAATATAACTAGGTATATTATATAGCTAAAATTGTACTATAAAATTGTAGTATACTAAAATTTAAATACCTTTCTAAAATTGCATTTATTATAATTCATAGTATTATATTAATTATAATGTTTCTCCAGAGCAGTGATAGAATATAAATAAAATGATTTATAATCAAAGCACAACTGCTCAAATACTGGTAAACAGTATTTTAACAATTTACAATTCTGAAGATCAACTTCTTAATAGCAAAGTAATGTGCAACAGGAATTTGTTTAACTCAGGGGTGAGAATGGCATTTAATTATTATAGCGGAAGGCCCAAGGAATAAAAATTATAGAGGCCCCAAGGAATAAAAAATGCCCAAAGGAAAATGAACATATTTTATTTTGTGGGTATAGATACTTAAACCTTAATAACAATACAAAATATGTGAAGTACAGATGTACTCTGAATTATATAGTAACTTTAGTATTTATAATATTAATACTATACAATTGGTTGAATACTCAAAAAATACTGAAATATTTAACTGAATTTAATAAAAAGACAATATACTCAAATGGGCAAAAGTTTCTTACTTGGTAAGAAAAGTAGAAAACTTAAATTGAACAGATAAACAAAGCATAAGATGGCTGATTCAAAAATCTATTTATATAGCACTAATGTCAGTTTGAGTGTTTAAACATATTTCTTTTAAATCAATGTATAAACAACTGTAATGGTTCGAAAATTGAAAATGTTGAATGGATTGGTTACATTATAAAAAAGAACGTTTTTGTACTAGTTTACATAGCTTGTATCTTTGATTTCGATTCTTTGCACTAAGAACACGAAGAGCATTATCACATTTGTCTTTTGCTACCTTTTCTGCAAGTACCACAGAATCATGCACTCGTTTAGCACTTTACAATCCTGGTGTATAGTCAAAATGTAGTTGCCTATCACGTTTTTTACACAAGTTGGACAACTTTTTGGTTGCATAAATCGACGCAGCATTTCAAATTGAACAAGACAAATGTTTTTTGATTGATGAGCTTGAATTGCATTTGAAGTAGTCAACTGATGATTGACTGTTGCTTTGAAGAAAATATTTGACAGATTGAAAGGAAGAATATGTTGTAATGTCCATTGATGTTGATTTAATATCAACTATGTCATTCACAGTATTGAACAATGATTCCATTATTGGGCCATGAAAACATGATGTTGCAACAAAAATAGTTGAGCAGAGACCATCATATTTATGAGACCATTTAACATTTGTTCACCAGTTAACAATATCAACATCACTGTCACAATCACCAAGAGACTGATCTGTTGAGTAACATAGTATTTCTTGGTGAATATCAATATTATCAGCTGGTAGAAATTGTTTCTTATAAACATAGTCAGTACATTCATCAGCATTAATAGAAAATGGATTTTTCTGCAAGTCTTGACATAATTCAGAATTAATGTATTGGGCTAACCCATATTTCAGTTTATAAAATGCAGTGGTTCTACTAAGCTTAACACCAGAAAGAGCAGTGGGATCATTAGAGTTAGCCTGGATAAGCTTAACCAGCAATGGCAGTAATGAAAAAGGCAAAGAATGGTTGACTATAATATTATTTATCCTAGAAGCATTGCCTCAATGTTTGAAATTCTGTCCATTAATGAAACTTAAGGTTTCAAAAGTTGATCAACATTCCAGTTGTCCAATCTCTTACAGAATAATTGGTACTCATAGAAGACAGTTTAGACCCATGAAGATTGCAGTATTCATATGCTGTAGTAAGGCATAATGACCTTTTGCCATGTAATTTATGACCTTATTGCATTTCCTCTGCCTTTTATTTTTACAAATACATCATTGAGATGAAAGTCCAATGATATAGTCTGACAACTTTTCATATATATATTACAGAATGTTTGTGCTGTAACCACTCCCAGTTACATTAATTACATGTCTGGCCATCAATTCAAACATCTTGTTTATCAATTATATGCTGCTCTAATTGTGTAAATTCAACTGATGAAGGAGACCTAGAAGACAATTCATAGATTGATGTAGAAGAGGGCACACTAACAGATGTGGAAGATGACTCATGGAGTGACTTAGAAGGGACACTGACTGGCAAAGAAAGAAGCATCAATAAGACGTCATTTAGATTCTCGTTTTTTCTTTTCTAAATGTTTAGCATGACAACTTTTATTGTTTAGCATTTTAGAAACTAAAAATAAATAATAGAAAATAGATGAAAATGATGTCAGCAATATAAGCAATCTATTATAATAATGTTGGGGTCATTTCCGATGTACAAAAACAATCAATTTTAATTATAATAGGGCCCTCTTGGATGTACATAAACAATCTATTTTAATTATGATAGGGACCCACTTTGTTGTAAATTATGATGATAGAGCCCTCTTCGGTGTACAAAAACCAACTATTTTAATTATGATAGGGGCCCTCTTCAATGAACAAAAACAAACAATTTTAATTATGATAGGGGCCCTCTTCGATGTACATAAGCAATCTATTTTAATTATGATAGGGGCCCTCTTCAATGTACATAAGCAATCTATTTTAATTATAATAGTGGCCCTCTTCGATGTACATAAGCAATCTATTTTAATTATAATAGGGGCCCTCTTTGATGTACATAAACAATCTATTTTAATTATGATAGAGACCCTCTTCGATGTATAAAAACAAACTATTTTAATTATGATTGGGGCCCTTTTAGACCCCACCCCCCATATTTTTATTGCAGATTTAGACAAATCTGAAAAATGACCAAATTTCTTTTTAAAGAATTCCACTAAATAGCAGCAGATTCACAACCCTGTTAACTGCAAACTATCATGAAGCCAAGGGTATTTAGCTAGATCCAAACTGCAGACCAGCATGTTACCACAATGCTCCCTTTAAAACTTCAGCAGATAGTAAGAATAATTAAGTCTAACATCTTGACAGCTACACTGGATTGTGTTAGCAATCCCATAGAAAAATGGAATGACTTTTGGTTTATTATCTATCTTAGGGAAAACCATATGCAATTGTTTGGGTACTAAATATAAATAATGGAAGAGTTGGGTGAGAAAGTTGCTATAAAGATGGTAAAGATCAAATTATTGTCTGATGAAGAAGCAAATTGTTCATAATTCTTAGTGTATTTAATAATATATTAAATATAAATGATACAATTATACAGCACTTAGCAACACAAAAATAGATAGAAAAATAGGACATCTTAAGTTTAAAAATTTGTATAGATTTATATATCTGACTCTTTAAAGTATAATTAAAGAATTTTCTGACTAGCATGTATCAAGTGCCTGGAGGATGAGTTTATTGATGGAGAATCCTCTCTCATGAACAGCTTTTTCATGTGAAACATATAAGTAACATATATATACAACTATATAATATAAATATGGTGTTGTTGTTTTACTTATTTAGTTTAGATTAATGTTTTAGAGGAGAATGCTTAAATGAAATTGAGTTATTAAATATATAAATGAATTATTTTAATTTATTAAAAGGCTGACCAGTTAAAAATTGCCGAAAAATGTTTTTTTTATATATTATACCAGCAAGGGCATAGCAGAGGGGTGTGGGGGGTGCAAGGCACCCCCCTCACAAAAGACTATGTTTAATTTTCAGAGTATAAAAAAATTGGGGTGTTGTTTTTTAGGATAATGAGAAAACAAATTTCAATAAATAGCAAGCATATAATAATTATAATATATGAAAGTATAACAATACTTAGGTTTATAATATATTCACTTTTTTCTTCCCAAATATTTCTTTTATTTTGCAAATTGTCAGTTCATTGGCAGTAACTTCTTGCAATGTGAATGTATTGCAAGCTCTCTTTGAGTTCTTCACATTTATATGCAAGCAATGGACCAAGAATGGCTTACAAACCTGGCAGTGCTATACATTCATTATTATAAAGACATTGACTTAAATGAAGTTGTGGAAATATACTCAAAATTGCATCCTCAATGATTAGAATTTTTCTCAATTTTGGACTAAATTAACTTGATTTTTTCTAAATTACCATACAGTATACATGCATATAGGTATCATACTATATACCATATATTTCAACATTTCATCAATAAAAATATATAACATTATCTTAATCATGGACTCATCTAAATTTTACTAACAACAAATTTTGGTTTTCTCTGATTGAGTTCCACTCCTTTTAAAAGGCACACCCCTATGACGAATTCTGGCTACACCCCTGTACCAGCTGGTTATTTCCAACTGAAATCTAATATCTAACACGTTTTAAAATTTATTTTTACATTTTATATATCTTAATTAAATAAATTTTAATATATGTAAAATATATAGCAATTAAATAAAGCATTAATAAGTTGTAAGTACCTTCAACCAATAACAATAAAATATATGAATATATTTCGTATAAAATTTACAACCGCAATGAAGATTCAATTATTCAATGTACTTTTAAATTAATAATTTGTAATATATTTAAACAATTATGTCGATAAATTTAACAGTTTGTTGAAATTTATATTATTAAATATGTTTTAAATTGAATACAAAGAAATCCATTTAATTATTTTTATTAATTTAAATATATTTATATTTAAATATAAATATGAATAAAATTCATATTAATATTGTTTAAATTTTAATGTCAAAGAAGTGTGGCTCCAATTTGATTAAGAAAATATAGATCATTAATACTCGGCACGCGGTGTAATATGTGACCAATCATAGATATTTAATCAATTGAAATATCAAATTTTAATTTTTTTTATAAATGTAAACTCGGAAATTGCTAAACATAAATTTATAAGATATGTGAATAAGATATATGAATAAATAGTATCGAGTGTCATTAATTTTATCATAAATATTAACACCGCGTCCACACTATGACTTTTTTCGTGCCTTTTTCTGTGCGTTTTTCGGTGCCTTTTTCCATGAAACTGGTTTCATGAAACCAGCGCGTCTACACTATGCTTTTTTCATGCGTTTTTTCGTGAAACCAGATTTATGCAATTATCGCGTTTATTTACTTATTTATGCATTTT
>JAUZNC010036847.1:0-15146 GCA_034780395.1 Vannuccia rotundouncinata | reverse complement strand
CACCCTGAATCTGCAGTCTAAAGTATAGTAGACTTACAACAGGTTTCTTCAACTGAATGGTATTAACAGTATCTGTCCATGATTTAGTTTCTGATTTTCTGGACCGTAGGAGATCCATTTGCCAGCTAACCATGACACTGAAATATAAATAAAGGTTGTAAATGAAAATATTATGCACTAACAATCCTTTATTTTAGTGAAAACAAAGAACTATATACAAATAGTATAAATTTCTAACGTTATTCTTAATAATAATCAAGTAATAACAATAATAAGCAAATCGAACTACTTCAAAACGTTCAAAAAAATTAAAAGCTAGACGACTATTTAGTCAATTCAAATATAGAAAACATGACAATTATAATTAATTATAACAATTTAAAGAAGAAGAAAAGAAGTTTTGCAATAAATCAGGTATATTTCGTACTTAAATATCGGAAGGTTGGGCATACAATATTTAGAGACATGGATAAGGGGAAAAAGTTTGTAAAAAAATAAAAAGTTATTTACATAAAGAAAAAAGGTGTGTATTCATTTACCAGACATCAGAAGTGCACAAACAAATCAAGTAAGGTTTAGATATTGTATAAAAAGTAAAATAATGTGACGTTACCCTGCAATATTTTCGTATTGAATTGTCACAAATAATAAATAAATAAACAAGAAAGGACAAGAAATGCAGCAACAAGTGTACAATAATGCAAGTGGTGTATTTATTGCAATTGGATAACTATTCGGTTGATCAATCAATCAATCAATCAATCAATCAATCAATCAATTCAGACATGATTAAGACAGGAGTATTGTTGACCCACAAGAGAATTCAGAAGCACGGAGATTCAATCAATAAGTTAACAATAACTTTCTTTGATGCATTGGCTATGTTTTTGATTTAGTTTTATAAGAAATAGTAGAATACGTGTAAATTAAAACTCATAAGATAAAATAAGCCAGAGTTCAACAAGAACATGGTCTGACTGACCATTATTCTGTTAAAATCACAATGAATTAACGAGTAATATGAGGAGCAGGTTCAGTAATATCCTATTGTAAGTATAATACAGACAGCGAAATTCGTTAAATACACAGAAGAAAACAAATGATATAGAAAGACGGCGTGGTCGCTAAATACGTGAACAGCACGGAATTATCACAAAATGAAACTATTGAAAACAGAGAACAAAAAACGAGAGAACAGTTAGTACATGATAATATAGTAATTGTAAGTAAGTAAGTGGCAGGATTCGGGTGTTCAGTCTGGATTAAGACTCCACTTCATTAGTGGACTCCATCGTGTAGAAGCCAGAGTTTCGTAATTGAAACTTGTGAAATGCATCCTGAAAGACGTTTATAGAACCAAATCAGTATCGAAATTAACAAAGTTTCACTAAAACACTCCAAACAGTTCAGCCCCAATTATAACAATGATTATTGGAAATGAACAAACCTGTGACGGCACATCTCCGTGTATCTGCCGGATTCTATAAAGATGACAAAACTTGTCTGCTTCCGGGTCGATATGAGAACTGGCCCGGTTATTCTGGTGTCTTCGTGATGACGAAGGTGGAACAGAGGCCCCATCCCCCCCGGTTCTTAAACTGGTCATTCCAGAGCCACGTTGCCATGATTGTTGATAAGAGTGTGAGTGACTGCTACACCCAGTGAGAGGGGAGCCCGCCGGGTCGTCGTGGGCACGGTGTTTAGGGCCGCTGGGGTTGGAGGAGTCAGTGTGACCACAGCAGGGGCAGCTGCACCTAAGAACTGTTGTTGGGCAAGAGAACGAGAATTGTCTACATGCCAACACATGCACAAGAAGGGGTAAATGCATACCTTTGTCTCTGTGTTTGATGCCTTTGGCGGTGACCTTGACCTGAATACACAAGCCTATAACAGGCAATAATGCGCTAGCCACAAGGAGTAAGCCCGACTGCCAGCACAGCCAATCACCAACAACGACTACAGACGAGCCGACCAGTCGTGTCCAGACATGAGTGACCAGGACAAATTCCTCCATGAAGTAGTCTGTGCCACAAGCAATTAGAAGGCTCCCCCATACTGATGTGGAAAGAAGAGCAAGCGGTCGGCGGAAGATGAGAGTGAGCACGCCCCAGACTAGGCCCAGGCCCGCAAGCACTCCAACAATGATTGGCCAATGAGAGGAAGCCAACGGATAAATACGATCGATTAAAAGGAGGAGGAGAAGACCTATTGTGGCCCCTGTGCAACTACCGGTGAGGAAATACCCGGTATAGAGGACACATCCTGTGAGGGCCCCAAGAAGAAGGCCTGCCGTGATTGCAAGGCCAGCTGAGAGACGGGGATTGAGGCCCGCCTCCAGAAATAGAAAGGGGTAGATCAATCCACTGGCTACACTGAATCCAGTGATGAAGAAGAGGCCTTTAAGCACCCGATATCCTGCAAAAGAGGATCACACGGAGTTATTATTCGCGGATATGTGGTGCTCTCTTTCAAATATTTCAGAAACAACTTACCAATTAAAAGGTAGATTGTTCCAAAGAAAATACACAGTGCTGAAATAACTGAGAGGAAGATATTGAAGACATTTGGAGGAATTCCACAATAGGGGGTTGAATGATTTGAGGTAGATATTGACAAATTAATATTGGAGAATGCTGTTGATGTGTAGATGACATCAGTAGTGTCGTTCATTCTCTTCAAAGTTGTCTCACAGTTCCACCATGATTGGAAACATTACTTAAAAAATAACAATTAGAAATAAAATTAATAATATTAATCTTCATATACAATATAAATATTCTACTCGGGATGATATGGAAATATTATAAATATTATAAAGTAATTTGATTATATTTGATGAAAATATGCATGGCCATGTGTCACTAAATTGAAGAATCACCTTGTATGTTTCTTTCTTAAGATTCCCCATTTGATGTTTCTAAGCATGTATATCAAGTCTGATATACCATTGTAACTCTTATTACTAAATAGTTACATAAAAGTGAAGTGATTTTATGATTGGATACTGCTAATGACATCTTCTAAAGTAAAAAATTTAGTCGAGCCTGCATGTAAAATATTTTGACCTTTGACCTCTAGTGGGTCAATATATGGGTCAGAATAGGTCAAAAGTTGAACTCGTCTGAAATATATCGTGTTGCATATAAAATCCAAGAGGTTGATGCCACCCACTTGTTAAGTAACATTTTTAGACTAAAAGGATGTTTATTGACCAGATCAGATTAATAAACAGTAGCAGATCTAAGTGCTATATGTCATATAAATCGGCTAAGTATTAAAATACTCTGCATAATATATTGATTTTAGATCCCAGAGTACTGATTCTGTGATGTGAACAGCGGAGAGAGCGAGCAGACTAGACCAAGAGGGCAGAATGTGGCCATTCAACATGGAAAAAGCCATCATCTGTAGGAAAGAAGACATAAGAGTATGCACCATCAGAGATCCAAGGAGGACTATGAAAGGAGAGGAGGGGTACAGTTTCAGGAAGAAAGGAATGGGCGAAGAAGGAAGGTTGTAGCTACAGACATTTAGAACAGGGTATTCGGTGGAGCTGGCAGAGTATGGAGCATGTCTTGCTCAGGTGCTCAGTGGGGACTCAGAAGAGGAGATGACTTGAGATTCACCAACTGGGAGACCTGTTTGCCAACCATGAGGCATGCTGGTGTTTCTAGGAGTGGTACCGATGGTGCTGAGGGAGTCCCAGCTGAGGCTGTATGACCTGGGTCCCAAGAAGGCCTATCATCTGTGTGCATGATATGTTTGTTTTTAGTGTTTGCTTGTATGTGAGTTGTAAGCATTTATGTTTGCATCAGATAGACTGTTTGTCCTGGTATGAACTCTGGAGAACCTGGCCATACATACCAACAACAAAGATACCAACAACAGAGATATCAATGCTCCTCCTCTCACTCCAGAAATTAGAAAAGTTCTTCCACTATTTCATGGATGCAACACTACTTATTGTTTCAAAAATCGAGGGAAGAGAATGTTTTTATTTGCATGGAAGAATCATCCTACATTGACTGATGTTATTCTGCAGCTAATAGATGAGCCATTTCAAAGGATTGACACAGACTGCCCCCTTTTTTCAAGGAGATTGAAAAGTATATTATTAGGGTATATACAGGCCGATAGAGCTCTACAGACATACTGATAGAAGAATATGGTTGGAAAACAAAAAAATGGATACTTGGAACCTTGTTGGCTGAGCTGCTCAACAGTTTCTGACTCTGTACTATTGGTGAGATGTGGCTGTAAGAAAGGCACATTTAACACTTGCAATATTTAACCATATGTAGATGTAAATGCATATTGTGTTACATAATTTTTTTAACATATAACAAGCATATATGTTTTAACCAAGTTGACATATAATGCACCCTTTGTACATACTATTAATTGGTCCGATCTGGGTCAAACATTAATTGAGTCTAAAAATGTTACTTGATGAGTTTGTAACACCAACCTCTTGGATTAGATATGTAACCCAATATATTTTGAATGAGGTTAATTGTTGACCTATTCTGACCCATATATTGACCCACTAGATGTCAAAAGTTAAAATAATTTTCATGCAGGCTTCACTAATTTCTTTACTTTAAATGTCATTACAATATCCAATCAAATAATCGCTTTCAACCATTTCCCCCTACAAAGAATACTGTACAATGATTTCTTGAAATAAGTCTTTTGATGTTTGTCATTTGTCTTGATTTAACTAACAAAAAAATATGAACCATATATTCGAAGTTACCCTGTATAAGTAAGGTGTAAAGGGTTGGAAGTTCCTTGCTTGTTGAATATAGAGATAGAGACTATTTGAGTATTTTTTTATAGTTGAATAAATAAAAAAGGATGAAGACCAGTTAATTGCTATTACAATGCCTACCATCTTCAGCAAGTTCTTCAGCGAAAAAATCAAATTGTGTTTTTTTTTAAACAGATTATAAAAGATTTTTTATATTGAGCTTGATTCAATTTATAAGAAAACCAGATGCATTTTCACTGTTTTGTTCATCATTCTTATTATTTTAGAGGTCAACAGATAGGGTGCTGGCATCAGCATAATTGTGTAGACTGTTAAATATATAACTTTATGTAAAGGTAAAAATAGATGGAGATAACACAGCGCCTTGATATGGTACTCTAGATAAAACTGCAATTTCATTGCTATTTTCAACTTTCAGTGATTCTGTTCAAAGTGGCAAGATAAAGAGAATTTGTCAATCCTCCACTACAACCTTTAAATGAGTGGTATAAACCTGGTACATAACTCTTTTCTACAACACCCCCATCAACCTTGCTATTGTCCCCAGATCCATTGGTGCTGAAGTGGATGTCTTATAACTCTAAAAATGATATTCACCTCTCCTGGCCTCAATATGCTGGATGTGTGTGGCTATCCCTCCACCTTTATGCCACAATTCCCCTTTTTCACTCTATTATATTTACTGCAGCAGCCATATGCACAAAGCTCTGTGAACAATGTTTTTACTTGCACAACTCAAAGTTCAACATAAATCCTCAGAAAACAAATTCTCAAAACAAGTTAGGTGAATATTTGTGGAAAGTTGGGCGAATTTTGCCCTAACTTTGTTCACACAGGTTACCCAAGTAATTTTCACAGAGTTCTGTGAATCTCTATTTTAATTGGTGCAAAATCGAATGAGTGCTTGGATATATATTTAAAATTAAACTAATGTCCTCGTTATATGCGACTTTATAAATTTATGATATATTTTGTTCCGGATATTTTAGAGGAATTCGTTATAAGTGAGATATGATACTCCTACACTTTTTTTTAATCTATATAGGAACAATAGAGGAAAAGGGTAGAGTCCGTATAATCTATTGTTACTCCTATTAATAGCTGTCAGAGTCGTGGGAATATGTGGGCGTTTATTAGTGTTGGCACTCAATTATCCTGTCATCAAAAGCAAAACTCCACATCAATATTTCACAGAGGTCTAAATCGTTCGAGAATACCAAAAGGTAGTCATTATATTTAAATGGAGTTGCACAAATAATTGTCGCCCAACTCCATGAAAATAAGCTGAGATCAACTAATATTTATGGAGCTTTGTGCATACGGCTGCAGGTATATCCACTCCAGTATTGCCAAAGTAACCATGTCAGCTTCCAGCCTCTGTAGAACCACATTTTCTACAATCACTCAAAATTGGATAGTTTATGGCTTTTTCCTTGCAATCCATTATCAGGTTTATCCTTTGGAGTTGTGGTGAGAAACCCTGTAGATGGCTCTGTTTACTGTTTATGTATTATGACATATTCCCTTATATGTATATTTTCTTTTTGTTTATTATGGCAGGATGACAGCACTTTTTTATCTCTAAAATTCTAGAACCAACTGCAAAATTCCAGTTTCTTTAAGATTGATTTTAATACAATAATTTATTTTCCGTACTATTTTTTACATCCATAATTCCAGGACTTTTAAGATTAATTTAATACAATGAAAAATGTAAATATAAATATATAAAAAAATATATAAATGTATGATTCTGCAGATTTTTATTTTTTTTGTTGAATTTCTTAATGACTTATATATAATCGACAGAAAACAAATTGTCAAAACTGTCAGCAAAAATTGTCAAAATTGTCAGCACTTTTTTTCTCAGTGTATTTCTCAGTCACAAATGTCATGTTCCACTTTAATTCTGACTGATCATCTAGGACATTAGCGTCATTTTAATGAAGTTGAAAAGTATTTTCCATTCTACATTTTTTGGATTCAATTTCCTGAATCATTTCATTTTTATGCTTAGCCAAATTTTTGGTCTCCAATGCCTTCACGTCTGTCTTTACATTTTCTAGTGCAATTCTATAAGCTACTTAAGAACCACAAACATATTTCATAGAGATTTTATCAATACTATTAGCACTTGTCAGCAGCATATACTTGTCTTTAAGCAGTTATTAATGGTTCTTTCATGTTGTCTTATAGAACTTCAAAGCCATTTGCCCTGAAAACTTGACGAAAGTTACCTTTACAACCTTATAAATATTTGAATAGTCAGGTTTTTAATGCACAAATTACTCTAGGAATGATATTTTTGACATAATTAGTCAGAACCTGTGGAAATTGAATATTGGTATTCTTACAGAATTGCTTCTGCTGAAAAAGTTGCAGAATTAGTTTTCTGAACAGTTCAGTTGCATGATCAAGAGAATTGTCTATGCAATTAGGTGATAGGAAATTAGCATAGTGCAGATGCTAACCCTATCCATACCAAGCTTATTTATGCATTCACATACCAGGGGACCGATTTCGCCCCCCCCCCCTCTGAATATAGTGTTTCTATAGTGACATGTGCATGAAATTTGTCAGGATGATAGTCCAGGATGATTTCTGATAGATAATGATGCAAAAATTGGAAAAGTGAATAAAATGTTGCTTGAATCAATTCAATATTAAAAATTATTTTTTTATTCAAAAAATTAAGTTATAAAAAATACCAGCAAAAATAGTAGAGGGGTCAAATCGGGCCCACCCCAGTATGGATAGGGTTCAGTAATTTGGAGGCAATATCACCAGGAAATGAGTGAAATACAATTCCCCTTGATTAGAGGTGAGACAAAAGAATATTAAATGCTTGGAAGAATGAAATTATATATATATATATATTGAGATATATAAGTCATACTTAGCAATATTCGATAATTGTCAATAGGTATAAGCTGTTGTAATGTAAAACATTTGATGTACACAACTCGTAAAAATATAACCCAATTCCAAACAATCGACTTGGAACAAAGTATTTTTGTATCAAATAATTATTATCATATATGTATTTATATTCCATCAATCTGTAAACAAATAATGACACAAACAAATTAAAAAAAACACTTCTTGTCATAAATGTCCAGAACTTTTCAAAGAAATCCAGGAATTTCAGGACCTTCCTTAATTACCAAGAATTGCAGGACCCGGTTTTAGCCTTTGGCAGGAAAATAACTGCCTTATCAAAAAGACCTATAAAATGTATCGACCTATACATTCTATTCTTAATTGTTTTTTGTTGTTGTGATTTTGGAATAAGATTTTGTAAAAAATTTTATTTTTAATAGATGATAAATTTTAAAAACCTAATTGCAGACAATCAATTGATTAATCAATTAAATTTATGAAGTTAACAAATGTGTTATTAAACAAAATAATTATTCAAATGAATATAATAATATGATATCAATATGATATACATACGGCTGTACAACTACTATGTATTCAAAATAAGTTCTATCCAAACATATAACAATATATTATAAAGTTTACCTACTTAATTTAATAAAAATATTATCAAAATATATTTTTAAACAACTTAAATTTAATAATAATATAAAATATTATAAATAATTATTATTAGTGAGTAATTGTAATTAGGTAACCCTGAACAAGTATTATAATAAGTAATGAATGCTGGAAACTTTGCTACATCAAAACTTATGGCACCCCAACCTAGTCTTCTATGTAAACTCCATTCATAAAAAAATGTAATGGGTGTTTTCCAGTCACAGAACTATTTTTACAATATGACAGTGTAGTCATACTAAAATGTTGACACATGGTTAATATTCAACTCATAAAGCTATTTTTAGAATTCTAATCTTCTATGTTAATGTTATTTATGAGAATAGATAGCTTAGACATAATATATACCTGTAGATTTCATATATACCTGACTAATATTTTCAAATAAGTAAATTTTAATTTTAATACAAGTTTAATAGAATTAATATTTTATAAAAGAAGTGAAAAAGGGTAAGTTTTAATATTAATTCTTAAATATATTCAATTCTAATAACAGTTTCAGTGAAGAAGTCAACTTACTCTATTTAGTGGGAGCAGCAACAAAGAAAGCTTAATTGCCACCATGCCATCATTTTGAGAGTTTTACTACTAGGGTAGTGTCACCAGATAATCTTTTTAAATGATTTGTCAGATTGATTGTGAGAAGATTTTGGAGATATAGACATTGATGCAAGGACAGGTGTCTATGAGTATATATATTAAATATTGCATTACATGTGTGATGGCTGTTTGTACCATGCTTTGATGATTGAGGGAATTATTTGTTTATACCATGAAGATATCTCTCTCGAAATTACCATTTCTTGCAAAAAAGCATTATGTATTTGTTTGATATATATTTTGGTGAGCCTTTGAGGTGAAGATCACAAAGCTTTATTAACCATTCAACAATTGTATTTCTTATTCAATGCATATGAATTAAAGTACTAACTGTTAATTAATAGTCTCAATATATAATTGTGCCAGTGGCGATTTTAAAAGCTAAGTTTTAAGGAATTTTACTTATATTTTGTGCAATTCATTGTTATAAATTTATAATTTTTACAAAATACTTCTTTAATATATAATGGTTGCTTAAAATAAACTGTAGACATTTTTTTAAAAAAGTATGACTTATATGAGATGCATGCGACTCAATAAATTACAGAAATGTTTGCCTCTGATATTTCCTGTAATAACAATGAAAAGAGTGGGGCAATACACTCTATTGTGGGGATTTTCTTTAGTTTGTAAAGTGAATGTGTGAGTGTTAGTTTTTGGCATAGTATTATCCTTTCAAAGTAGGTCAGCCAGTTAAGCAATTAATCATTACCGCAAAGGGTTTTATACAACATTCATCTGCAATCCTTTGCCATAATGATTAATCAGAATAATTTTACTAATTAATGAGAAGTTAATGATGGCAATTAATCATTAGTTTTATACAACATCCCCTTGACCAGTCTGAGTAAATTAAGTTAACAAGGCTATTAGCCTCAGGGTTCGTACAGGCTTCTAATAAAAAATGAAAGACTTTTAAAGACCAGTTGACTAAAAAATGAAAGACTTTGAAATAAAATAAACTTCAAAAAAAGTAAAAAATAAATAAAAATTATATGAAAATACATATTTGTTATAAAAAAGTATTTATTTATTAAAAAATACTTATAGTTAAAAAATTATTTATAAAGCTGCAGAATTTCAAGACTTCCTACAATTTTTTTTAAAATTTAAAGACTTTAAAGGATCTGTATGAACCCTGTAGCCTGGATGCTAAAGGCACCAGATCCATATTCAAAAGTCCAATTTTTTGAAAATCTTTTTACATAGCTTATTATTAAGAGTATATATTTAAATATTGCATAGCTAATATTTAAAATATATATATATATTTCCATCCTTTTTAAGGGTAGATGACTGATAATATTTTAGTAACAGTAAATGAGAAGCATATATTTATTGAAATTTAATAATAAATTATTATTAAAAATGTCAACATAATTTATGCTTGGCACTGGTTAAATAGCATTTTTAATATAAATGGTCTGCATTCCATGTTTTTTATGCAAAATATTTCAGCCTTTTACTATCTTTAATATATATAAAATTTATCATTCTATACTGGATATATCCTTTTATGACTACATAAAATCGGCATTTTTATGGCAATTATTGTCAAGATCTTGTGCATGCTGCAAAGCTCATTTCAGGATTCCCACAGCTTTGCTACCACAAATTTTCAGGGCTAGAATAAAAAAAAATAGTGCTAAATGGATAAAATCATAGGAATATAGACAAATATATTTGAATAAAACATATATTTAATTAAACAAACATAAAAAATATATGTTTAATATTGCAAAAATATCCTGATCAATGTAAAAAAATAGTATGATAAAATAAATAATAATAATATTTTTTTCCAAATCAGTTGAATATGTGTATTGTTAATTAATAAAAACAAATGACTAAAAATGTAATGGAATGTTTATTAAAAAAAATATAGTAAAATAACTGAATAAAAAATTATATTTAATGATGTATTTCACTTTCAGTCTATAGCCTCCTTCTCCAAACCAGACCTATTGACTTTTATTTAATGAATTTTTTCATTGTTTTTCTGTATCAAACTTTTCTTTTCAAGGAAAAGTCTATACTTTAGCCATGAGTTTAAGGCAGCCAATCCATTTGGGGTGTTATCAACATACTCTGAACATCACAATGAATAAAAAAACATGCCACTTTGCCACAAGTCTTCTCTATTTTAGATTGTTGATCAATGTATAGCCTCATTGTAGATACTAAATTGACATTTGACATGTGCCTGTCTATGAGAAAAGACCAAGAGCCTTTGAAGAATACTAGGATTTACCCTATTTACCTTAAATTCCTTTAAAGCCATATTCCCTATATCCACTTTTGAGTCATTAACATAAATGCTGTTGTATTAAAATCTAGAGCTATTACTGTTAGTTTCATATATACATAAAAGACTACTATATATACATACTACATAGATCAGGTAAAATGTTTATATTTAATAAATAAAATGCTATTACATTTTTTGCTTAAACTCTCAAGACAAGACCTAACTAAAACTATGAAAAAAAAAGATATAGCATTAGAATATATGGTTACATAGAGATAGTTTTTAAACAGTTTATGCTCTTGGCTGTAATTGAGCTCTCTGGAAGTTGTTCCAAAAACAGTTATGAAGAAAGAAGGAGTGTTAATAGGAACTTAAAACTTGAATGTGTAATGTAACTCCTCATATTGTGGTAGTTTGGAGGGAAATATTGCTCTATAAAAATTTCAATCATGATCTTATACAGTGTTGAGGCCAAGGCCATGCATCAACGAGAAATACCAGGAGAGCTTGGAGTATGATAGGAGAGGGAGACTTAATTGAATTTTTTCTGTATTACAGCTTTCTCTATTACCTGACTAAAGATGTGATTTGGCATCCACACATCTTATCTCACATGTAATTCATGTAATTGCATCAATACTAGATAAAAATGCCAAAGATTAATAATAATAAAATGATAACCAAATAAGTAATATTTATTAAGATGTAAAGCATTAAATTAGGAAAAGCAATTTCTGCTTTTTAATTTAGAGAGGGTAGGGGGGACATGTGCCTACTGCCTGATAGCCACTTTGGAACTAATTATAAATGCAAAACACTGTTTGCAAAATCTTTATCAATACCAGTTAGTAAAACATGCCCATAGCCAGGTGGGAGGAATAGGGGGACTAAACCCACCCCCCTTTCAAATTTTCATGGTGCCTAAAAATTTTTCAACAATTTTTTCACTTTATACTAATATTATGCCCAACTTTAATTTGTTGTATACTCACCTAACTTTTATTATTTGCGACTTTTAAAATTTTACTTAAAAAAATCGATTTTTTTTATTTTACCACCTATTTTTACACGTCTACTCCCCCCTTTCAAAATTCCTGGATACGGGCTTGTAAAATACTAAATTTAATTAAGACTATATAAAGAGCATATATGCTATAACTAGACCATAGACATTACTCTATAACTAAATTATAAAGCCGCAACTAGATTATAAATTCATAAGTAATAAACGTCGCTCCCTAATAATAATTATCTATTTTTAAAACAAGACCTAATTTTGAGTTTAACTTTCAGCAGCTCGAGCCATAAGCTTAATATAAAATATCAAAATTAGAAGATATTATATCGCGAAATATCTTGTTATAATAGTTCAATAGTTATGTCTATTGAATGGTATAAACTGTCAGACGGTGCACTTTACTTCGATTGGTTGATTACTTTTGGACGTCTTCCGTTTGTATTAATAATCTCTCAATCTCGCGGGCAAGATTTGAAGGTAGAACTTTTTGACTGTCAGAGTATGTATAATTTGCTGTTACCTAACTCTATAAGGGGCTGTTCAAAAAAGTCGTCACGCAAATTTGGACCATGTTTTACCCCCTCCCCCCTTGTATCACGCAAAGTCACAGATTTCGAAACCCCCTTCAGAAAAGACATCACGTTAAGTTCTACCTCCTCCCTTCATACACACTCAACGAACCTACTGTATATATATATAGTACTTACAAAAACATTCACACAATTGTGAAATAAAAATGTAGTTAACAAATACAATATTTTTTTGTATTTGTTAATACAACATTAATACAAATTTTAATACAATAAAATGTTTTAAACAAATAATATAGTTTACATACAATAATTATTATAAAAATCTATTCAGCAGGATACATTTTTTAAATAATTATAACACAGTTTATAATATATACAACGGATTATTGGTCGACTGACAGGTCTTAACCAATAATCTGTTCCTATACAATAATCTTAATTATTCGAGGGTCGATCATTATATGTAATTACTAGAGAAAAGGTAAATACTATAAAATACAACAGTAAGATCATACTTATTAATAATTCTTTCATTATAAAAAGCTGAAAATTACACAAGATTATTATTTAATTATTAGAAAAATAGGTAAAAAATACATCTGCGTGTGATATATACGTACATATTTGGCGAAAATTTATCTGTAGGTATTTTAAAGATTAAAAGCATAATTGATAAATGTAATCGATTTTAGACATTTTAAAATTAATCGTCCTTTTCTCATTGAGAGATCATAATTTGATTAGAAAAAACAGGAGTC
This sequence comes from Vannuccia rotundouncinata, assembly GCA_034780395.1. Lineage (NCBI taxonomy): Eukaryota > Metazoa > Platyhelminthes > Proseriata > Coelogynoporidae > Vannuccia > Vannuccia rotundouncinata. Next base: position 1,657 of record JAUZNC010036847.1, on the reverse strand, counting down.
CCGATTTCGATAGTAATCTTTTTAAGAGCTGTTTTTAAGAGCATTTTTTCGATTAATTTGTCAATCCGCATAAACTGTAAATTCGATTAATTTTAAACGAAACAATGTGTTTTAACAAGAGTAAAGATAATATAACAGTTATCTTTCTCTATGCGGATTTTACAGGAATTGTTTGTGACGTCACAATTTTGGAAACCCCCTCTACCCCGCCATCAAGCTTTGTCACGGATTTATCAACCCCCCTCCCCCTATTCAGTGTGACGTCATTTTTGAACAGCCCGTAAATTTAAATTTGTCAATCAGTCAATTTAGATTGACCAATTAAAATTTTTTTTTACCGTTTTTGCCTAACCGTTTTTACCGTTTTTGGCTAAACATTTAATTTTAGATTGCAGATTAAATTTGAATAGACTACACCCAATTCGATTGTCAAATGTTCAAGTGACGCAAAGGTTATATTTTATTTGCCAGCAATTGAATAAAATAATTGGTTAAATTAAACTTAACAAACAATTAGGTTTAATTAGCAATTATCTCAATTGCGAGTTGTGCGCGAGAGTATATAAAATAGTATATAATATTATAATATGTTACACGACTATTGATGAAGAGTGTGTGGTATGAACACAATGGGTTTTTTAATGTGTAATTATAGCAATTATAGGTAATTAAATATACAATCTAAAGACTATTCATATACACCATCATTTGGGTATTATAAATAAATCCGAGGACATAATTTTCTGTAATCTAAACCTACCTAAACCTTGCAAATTATTGACATGTACAGGGTGAGACTATTATGAACAGCCTATTTAATTGCATAACCTATTCAAATAATGGGGACTGCATGACGGGATTGTGTGTAGATACACCCATGCAAATCACAGTCCACGTTTTATATTCTATATTGCGGATAGACACCATCGCGTGGGAATGTAATTTTATAATTAATGAGACCGCTAAATGCTTGCCTCATAATATATTTATTAAGTTTAAATACAAATGTCTATATTTAAATCTATCTAATCCCTTTTAGGCAATATAAGCATATTATTTAAATCTTCTAATCTTATTTTAACAAACATGTAGTCAGCTAGCACTAGAGATCGAATCTTGGTATTTCTTGCTCCATCTTGGCAAGATTATTGTTTGTGACCAAGATTCTTGTCAAGATTCATTACCAAGATTCTTGACAAGAAACAGCAGTCATATAATTATAATACGCCTAATTAAATATCATTTTCTAAATAGACAAAGCTGATCGTCAAAGATTCGGAAATGCAAATATTTCCGAAGTGCTTTTGAAAAGTTAAAAAATTTTGAAAATATATAATTTGTTTAAATTTATAACCTTAAATGTATTATATTTCTTTCTTTTTGAAATTGAACTAACAATTAATATATTTTTTTTATTATATTTATTGCGAACATCAAATCGACTTTACGTAAATATTATAAGAAAATTCTAGAATTAATTAAGAATTTAGGAGCTATGAGGCCATATTTTTTATTTAGCATTATAAAAATTGGTTTTCTTTACAAATTGACCTAATAATTTAGTATTAATAATATTTCTACAAAAAAGAATATTTCCTCATATAGAAACTAAAGGTTCTTGAATTTTACAATTAATTTACCGAAAAAACGTACAACT